>CATOZT010000193.1:0-21918 GCA_954870665.1 Stratiomys singularior
TTGATGATTGATCATTGATGATTGGTGATTGATGATTGATAATTGATGATTGATGATTGGTGGTTGATGATTGATGATTGATGATTGATGATTGATGATTGATGATTGATGATTGATAATTGATGATTGATGATTGATGATTGAAGATTGATGATTGATGATTGATGATTGATGATTGATGATTGATGATTGATGATTGATGATTGATGATTGATGATTGATAATTGATGATTGATGATTGATGATTGATGATTGATGATAATGATTGATGATTGATGATTCCTGATTGATGATTGATGATTGATGATTGATGGTTGATGATGGATGATTGATGATTGATGATTGATAATTGATGATTGATGATTGATGATTGATGATTGATGATTAATGATTGATGATTGATGATTGTTGATTGATGATTGATGATTGATGATTGATGATTGATGATTGATGATTGGTGATTGATGATTGATGATTGGTGATTGATGATTGATGATTATTGATTGATGATTTATGATTGATGATTGATGATTGATGATTGATGATTGATGATTGATGATTGATGATTGATGATTGATAATCGATGATTGATGATTGATGATTGATGATTGAAGATTGATGATTGATGATTGATAATTGATGATTGATGATTGATGATTGATGATGGATGATTAATGATTGCTGCTTGATGACTGAAGATTGATGATTGATGACTCATTATAGGTGCTTGGTAATACATGCTTGATGATTGACGATTGATGATTGATGATTGGTGATTGATGATTGATGATTGATGATTGAGGGTTGATGATTGATGATTGATGATTGATGATTGACGATTGATGATTGATGATTGATGATTGATGATTGATGATTGATGATTGATGATTGATGATTGATGATTGATGATTGATGATTGATGATTGATGATTGATAATTGATGATTGATGATTGATGATTGATGATTGATGATTGATGATTGATGATTGATGATTGAAGATTGATGATTGATGACCGAAGATTGATGATTGATGATTGATGCTGATGATTGGTGATTGATGATTCATGATAGATGATTGGTAATACATGATTGATGATTGACCATTGATGACAGAAGATTCATTATTGATGATGATAACTGACGATTGATAACTGATGATTAATGATTGATGAATGATGATTGCTGATTGATAATTGATGATTGATGATTTACTATTGATGATTGATGATTGATGATTGATGATTGATGATTGATGATTGGTGATTGATGATTGATGATTGATGGTTGATGATTGATCATTGATGATTGGTGATTGATGATTAATAATTGATGATTGATGATTGGTGGTTGATGATTGATGATTGATGATTGATGATTGATGATTGATGATTGATGATTGTTGATTGATGATTGATGATTGATGATTGATGATTGATGATTGATGATTGATGATTGATGATTGTTGATTGATGATTGATGATTGATGATTGATGATTGATGATTGATAATTGATGATTGATGATTGATGATTGATGATTGATGATTAATGATTGATGATTGATGATTGTTGATTGATGATTGATGATTGATGATTGATGATTGATGATTGATGATTGATGATTGGTGATTGATGATTGATGATTGGTGATTGATGATTGATGATTATTGATTGATGATTTATGATTGATGATTGATGATTGATGATTGATGATTGATGATTGATGATTGATGATTGATGATTGATGATTGATAATCGATGATTGATGATTGATGATTGATGATTGAAGATTGATGATTGATGATTGATAATTGATGATTGATGATTGATGATTGATGATGGATGATTAATGATTGCTGCTTGATGACTGAAGATTGATGATTGATGACTCATTATAGGTGCTTGGTAATACATGCTTGATGATTGACGATTGATGATTGATGATTGATGATTGATGAATGATGATTGGCGATTGATGATTGATGATTGATGATTGATGATTGATGATTCATTATAGCTGAGAGGGAATACATGATTGATGATTGACGATTGATGACTGATGATTGATGATTGATGATGGAATATTAATGATTGATAATTGATGATTGATGATTGTTGATTGATGATTGATGATTGATGATTGATGATTGATGATTGATGATTGATGATTGATGATTCATTATAGCTGAGAGGGAATACATGATTGATGATTGACGATTGATGACTGGTGATTGATGATTGATGATGGAATATTAATGATTGATAATTGATGATTGATGATTGATGATTGATGATTGATTATTGATGATTGAAGATTGATGATTGATGATTGATGACCAAAGATTGATGATTGATGATTGATGCTTGATGATGGATGATTGATGATTGATGATTGATGATTGATGATTGATGATTGATGATTGATGATTGATGATTGATGATTGATGATTGATGATTGATGATTGATGATTGATGATTCATTATAGCTGAGAGGGAATACATGATTGATGATTGACGATTGATGACTGATGATTGATGATTGATGATTGATGATGGAATATTAATGATTGATAATTGATGATTGATGATTGTTGATTGATGATTGATGATTGATGATTGATGATTGATGATTGATGATTGATGATTGATGATTGATGATTGATGATTGATGATTGATGATTGATGATTGATGATTGATGATTGATGATTGAGGATTGAGGATTGATGATTGATGATTGATGAATGATAATCCCTGATTGATGATCCCTGTTTGATGATTGATGACTGATGACTGATGACTGATGATTGATGATTGATGATTGATGATTGATGATTGATGATTGATGATTGATGATTGATGATTGATGATTGATGATTGATGATTGATGATTGATGATTGATGATTGATGATTGATGATTGATGATTGATGATTGATGATTGATGATTGATGATTGATGATTGATGATTGATGATTGATGATTGATGATTGATGATTGATGATTGATGATTGATGATTGATGATTGATGATTGATGATTGATGATTGATGATTGATGATTGATGTTTGATGATTGATTATTAATGATTGATGATTTATTATAGCTGATTGGTAGTACATTATTGATGATTGACGATTGATGATTGATGATTGATGATTGATGATTGATGATTGATGATTGATGATTGATGATTGATCGTTGATGATTGATGATTGATGACTGATGATGGATGATTGATGATTGAGGAATGATGATTGATGAATGATGATTGATGATTGATGATTCCTGATTGATGATTGATGTTTAATGATAGGTGATTGATGATTGATGATTGATGATTCATTATAGCTGAGAGGTAATACATGATTGATGATTGACGATTGATGACTGATGATTGATGATTGATGATTGATGATCGATGATTAATGATTGATAATTGATTGATGAATGATGATTGATGATTGATTATTCCTGGTTGATAATTGATGGATGATGATTGATGATTGATGATTGATTATAGATTATTGATGATTGATGATTAATCATTGGTGGTTGATGATTGATGATTGATGATTGAAGATTGATGATTGATGATTGATGATTGTTGATTGATGATTGATGGTTGATGATTGATGATTGATGATTGATGATTGATGATTGATGATTGATGATTGATGATTGATGATTGATGATTGATGATTGATGATTGATGATTAATGATTGATGATTGATGATTGATGATTTATGATTGATGATTGATGATTGATGATTGTTGATTGATGATTGATTATTGATGATTGAAGATTGATGATTGATGATTGATGATTGATGATTGATGATTGATGATTGATGATTGATGATTGATGATTGATGACTGATGATTGATGATTGATGATTGATGATTGATAATTGATGATTGATGATTGATGATTGATGATTGATGATTGATGATTGATGATTGATGATTGATGATTGATGAATGATGATTTATGATTGATGATAGATGATTGATGATTGATGATTGATGATTGATGATTGATGATTGATGATTGATGATTGATGATTGATGATTGATGATTGATGATTGATGATTGATGATTGATGATTGATGATTGATGATTGATGATTGATGATTCATTATAGCTTATTGGTAATACATGATTGATGATTGACGATTGATGATTGATGATTGATGATTGATAATTGATGGTTGATGATTGATGATTGATGATTGATGATTGATGATTGATGAGTGATGATTGATGATTGATGATTGATGATTGATGATTGATGATGATGATTGATGATTGATGATTGATGATTGATGACTGATGATTGATGATTGATGATTGATGATTGATAATTGATGATTGATGATTGATGATTGATGATTGATGATTGATGATTGATGATTGATGATTGATGATTGATGATTGATGATTGATGAGTGATGATTGATGATTGATGATTGATGAGTGATGATTGATGATTGATGATTGATGATGGATGATTGATGATTGATGATTGATGATTGATGATTGATGATTGATGATTGTTAATTGATGATTGATGATTGATGATTGATGATTGATGATCGATGATTGATGATTGATGATTGGTGGTTGATTATTGATGATTGCCGACTGATTAATGATGATTGATGATTGATGATTGATGATTGATGATTGATGATTGATGATTGATGATTGATGATTGATGATTGATGATTGATGATTGATGATTGATAATTGATGATTGATGATTCATTATAGCTTGAGAGGGAATACATGATTGATGATTGACGATTGACGACTGATGATTGATGATTGATGATGGAATATTAATGATTGATAATTGATGATTGATGATTGATGATTGATTATTGATGATTGAAGATTGATGATTGATGATTGATGACCAAAGATTGATGATTGATGATTGATGCTTGATGATGGATGATTGTTGATTGATGATTGATGATTGATGATTGATGATTGATGATTGATGATTGATGATTGATGATTGATGATTGATGATTGATGATTGATGATTCATTATAGCTGAGAGGGAATACATGATTGATGATTGACGATTGATGACTGATGATTGATGATTGATGATTGATGATGGAATATTAATGATTGATAATTGATGATTGATGATTGTTGATTGATGATTGATGATTGATGATTGATGATTGATGATTGATGATTGATGATTGATGATTGATGATTGATGATTGATGATTGATGATTGATGATTGATGATTGATGATTGCTGATTGATGATTGATGATTGATGATTGATGATTGATGATTGACAATTGATGATTGACGATTGATTATTAATGATTGATGATTGATGATTGACGATTGATGATTGAGGATTGAGGATTGATGATTGATGATTGATGAATGATAATCCCTGATTGATGATCCCTGTTTGATGATTGATGATTGATGACTGATGACTGATGACTGATGATTGATGATTGATGATTGATGATTGATGATTGATGATTGATGATTGATGATTGATGATTGATGATTGATGATTGATGATTGATGATTGATGATTGATGATTGATGATTGATGATTGATGATTGATGATTGATGATTGATGATTGATGATTGATGATTGATGATTGATGATTGATGATTGATGATTGATGATTGATGATTGATGATTGATGATTGATGATTGATGATTGATGATTGATGATTGATGATTGATGATTGATGATTGATGATTGATGTTTGATGATTGATTATTAATGATTGATGATTTATTATAGCTGATTGGTAGTACATTATTGATGATTGACGATTGATGATTGATGATTGATGATTGATGATTGATGATTGATGATTGATGATTGATGATTGATGATTGATGATTGATCGTTGATGATTGATGATTGATGACTGATGATGGATGATTGATGATTGAGGAATGATGATTGATGAATGATGATTGATGATTGATGATTCCTGATTGATGATTGATGTTTAATGATAGGTGATTGATGATTGATGATTGATGATTGATGATTCATTATAGCTGAGAGGTAATACATGATGATGATTGACGATTGATGACTGATGATTGATGATTGATGATTGATGATCGATGATTAATGATTGATAATTGATTGATGAATGATGATTGATGATTGATTATTCCTGGTTGATAATTGATGGATGATGATTTATGATTGATGATTGATTATGAATGATTGATGATTGATGATTAATCATTGGTGGTTGATGATTGATGATTGATGATTGAAGATTGATGATTGATGATTGATGATTGTTGATTGATGATTGATGGTTGATGATTGATGATTGATGATTGATGATTGATGATTGATGATTGATGATTGATGATTGATGATTGATGATTGATGATTGATGATTAATGATTGATGATTGATGATTGATGATTTATGATTGATGATTGATGATTGATGATTGTTGATTGATGATTGATTATTGATGATTGATGATTGATGATTGATGATTGATGATTGATGATTGATGATTGATGATTGATGATTGATGATTGATGACTGATGATTGATGATTGATGATTGATGATTGATAATTGATGATTGATGATTGATGATTGATGATTGATGATTGATGATTGATGATTGATGATTGATGATTGATGATTGATGATTGATGATTGATGAATGATGATTTATGATTGATGATAGATGATTGATGATTGATGATTGATGATTGATGATTGATGATTGATGATTGATGATTGATGATTGATGATTGATGATTGATGATTGATGATTGATGATTGATGATTGATGATTCATTATAGCTTATTGGTAATACATGATTGATGATTGACGATTGATGATTGATGATTGATGATTGATAATTGATGGTTGATGATTGATGATTGATGATTGATGATTGATGAGTGATGATTGATGATTGATGATTGATGATTGATGATGGATGATTGATGATTGATGATTGATGATTGATGATTGATGATTGATGATTGATGATTGATGATTGATGATTGATGATTGATGATTGTTAATTGATGATTGATGATTGATGATTGATGATTGATGAGTGATGATTGATGATTGGTGATTGATGATTGATGATTGATGATTGATGATTGATGATTGATGATTGATGATTGATGATTGATGAGTGATGATTGATGATTGATGATTGATGATTGATGATTGATGATTGATGATTGATGATGGATGATTGATGATTGATGATTGATGATTGATGATTGATGATTGATGATTGTTAATTGATGATTGATGATTGATGATTGATGATTGATGATTGATGATTGATGATTGACGATCGATGATTGATGATTGATGATTGGTGGTTGATTATTGATGATTGCCGACTGATTAATGATGATTGATGATTGATGATTGATGATTGATGATTGATGATTGATGATTGATAATTGATGATTGATGATTGATGATTGATGATTGATGATTGATGATTGATGATTGATGATTGATGATTGATGATGATGATTGATGATTGATGATTGATGATTGATGATTGATGATTGATGATTGATGATTGATGATTGATGATTGATGATTGATGATTGATGATTGATGATTGATGATTGATGATTGATGATTGATGATTGATGATAATGACTGATGATTGATAATAAATGATTAATGATTGATGATTGATGATTGAAGATTGATGATTGATGATTGATGATTGTTGATTGATGACTCATGATAGATGATTGGTATTTCATGATTGATAAATTGACCATTGATGAGAGAAGATTCATGATTGATGATGATGACTGATGATTGATAATAAACGATTAATGATTGATGATTGATGATTGATGATTGATGATTGATGATTGTTGATTGATGATTGATGATTGATGATTGATGATTGATGATTGATGATTGATGATTGATGATTGATGATTGATGATTGATGACTGATGATTGATGATTGATGACTGATGATTGATGATTGATGATTGATGATTGATGATTGATGATTGATGATTGATGATTGATGATTGATGATTAATGATTGATGAGTAATGATTGATGATTGATGATTGATTATTGATGATTGATGATTGATGATTGGTGATTGATTATTGATGATTGCCGACTTATGTTTGATTATTGAAGATTGATGATTGATGACTGAAGATTGATGATTGATGATTGTGGATTGATAATCGATGATTGATGATTGATGATTGATGATTGATAATTGATGATGATGATTGATGATTGATGATGGATGATTGATGATTGATGATTGATGATTGATGATTGATGATTGATGATTGATGATTGATGATTGATGATTGATGATTGATGATTGATGATTGATGATTGATGATTGATGATTGATGATTGATGATTGATGATTGATGATTGATGATTGATGATTGATGATTGATGATTGATGATTGATGATTGATGATTGATGATTGATGATTGATGATTGATGATTGATGATTGATTATTAATGAGTGATGATTTATTATAGCTGATTGGTAGTACATTATTGATGATTGACAATTGATGATTGATTATTGATGATTGATGATTGATGAAAGATGATTGATGATTGATCCTTGATGATTGATGATTGATGACTGATGATGGATGATTGATGATTGAGGAATGATGATTGATGAATGATGATTGATGATTGATGATTCCTGATTGATGATTGATGTTTAATGATAGGTGATTGATGACTGAAGATTGATGATTGATGATTGATGACTCATTATAGCTGATTGATAATACATGCTTGATGATTGACGATTGATGGTTGATGATTGGCGATTGATGATTGATGATTTATGATTGATGATTGATGATTGATGATTGATGATTGTTGATTGATGATTGATGATTGATGATTGATGATTGATGATTGATGATTGATGATTGGTGATTGATTATTGATGTTTGATGAGTGATGATTGATGATTGATGATGATGATTGATGATGATGATTGGTGATTGATGATTGATGATTGATATTGATGATTGATGATTGATGATTGATGCTTGAACATTGATGATTGATGATTGATAATTGATGATTGATGATTGATGATTGATGATTGATGATTGATGATTGATGATTGATGATTGATGATTGATGATTGATGATTGATGATTGATGATTGATGATTGATGATTGATGATTGATGATTGATGATTGATGATTGATGATTGATGATTGATGATTGATGCTTGATGATTGATGATTCATGATTGATGATTGACGATTGATGACTGATGATAGATGATTGATGATTGATGATTGATGATTGATGATTGATGATTGATGATTGATGATTAATGATTGATGATTTATTATGGAGGTTTGATGATTGGCGATTGATGATTGATGATTGATGATTGATGATTGATGATTGATGATTGATGATTGCTGATTGATGATTGATGATTGATGATTGATGATTGATGATTGATGATTGATGATTGATGATTGATGAGTGATGATTGATGATTGATGATTGATGATTGATGATTGATGATTGATGATTGATGATTGATGATTGATGATTGATGATTGATGATTGATGATTGATGATTGATGATTGATGATTGATGATTGATGATTGATGATTGATGATTGATAATTGATGATTGATGATATATGATTGATGGTTGGTGATTGATGATTGATGATTGATGATTGATGATTGACGATTGATGATTGATGGATGATGATTGATGATTGATGATTGATGATTGATGATCGATGATTGATGATTGATGACTGAAGATAGATGATTGATGATTGATGACTCATTATAGCTGATTGATAATACATGCTTGATGATTGACGATTGATGGTTGATGATTGACGATTGATGATTGATGTTTTATGATTGATGATTGATGATTGATGATTGATGATTGATGATTGATGATTGATGATTGATGAATGATGATTGATGATTGATGATTGATGATTGATGATTGATGATTGATGATTGTTGATTGATGATTGATGATTGATGATTGATGATTGATGATTGATGATTGATGATTGATGATTGATGATTGATGATTTATGATTGATGATTGATGATTGATGATTGGTGATTGATGATTGATGATTGATGATTGATGATTGATGATTGATGATTGATGATTGATGATTGATGATTGATGATTGATGATTGATGATTGATGATTGATGATTGATGATTGATGATTGATGATTGATGATTGATGATTGATGATTGATGATTGATGATTGATGATTGATGATTGATGATTGATGATTGATGATTGAAGATTGGTGATTGATGACCGAAGATTGATGATTGATGATTGATGCTGATGATTGGTGATTGATCATTCATGATAGATGATTGGTAATACATGATTGATGATTAAACATTGAAGACAGAAGATTCATTATTGATAATTCATGATAGATGATTGGTAATACATGATTGATGATTGACCATTGATGACAGAAGATTCATTATTGATGATGATGACTGACGATTGATAACTGATGATTAATGATTGATGAATGATGATTGCTGATTACGATTGATGATTGATGATTGATGATTGATGATTGATGATTGATGATTGATGATTGATGATGATGACTGATGATTGATAATAAATGATTAATGATTGATGACTGATGATTGATGATTGATGATTGATGATTGATGATTGATTATTGATGATTGAAGATTGATGATTGATGATTGATGATTGTTGATTGATGACTCATGATAGATGATTGGTAATACATGATTGATGATTGACCATTGATGAGAGAAGATTCATGTTTGATGATGATGACTGATGATTGATAATAAATGATTAATGATTGATGATTGATGATTGATGATTGATGATTGATGATTGATGATTGTTGATTGATGATTGATGATGATGATTGATGATTGATGATTGATGATTGATGATTGATGATTGATGATTGATGACTGATGATTGATGATTGATGACTGATGATTGTTGATTGATTATTGATGATTGCCGACTTATGTTTGATGATTGATGATTGAAGATTGATGACTGAAGATTTATGATTGATGATTGTTGATTGATGATCGATGATTGATGATTGATGATTGATGATTGATGATTGACGATTGATGATGGATGATTGATGATTGATGATTGATGATTGATGATTGATGATTGATGATGATGATTGATGATTGATGATTGATGATTGATGATTGATGATTGATGATGATGATTGATGATTGATGATTGATGATTGATGATTGATGATTGATGATTGATGATTGATGATTGATGATTGATGATTGATGATTGATGATTGATGATTGATGATCGATGATCGATGATTGATGATTGAGGATTGATATTGCTGATTGATGATTGATAATTGATGAGATGATTGATGATTGATGATTGATGATTGATGATTGATGACTGATGATTGATAATTGATGATTGATGATTGAAGATTGATGATTGATGATTGATGATTGATGATTTAGTGATTGATGATTGATGACTCATGATAGATGATTGGTAATACATGATTGATGATTGACCATTAATGAGAGAAGATTCATGATTGATGATGATGACTGATGATTGATAATAAATTATTAATGATTGATGATTGATGATTGATGATTGATGATTGTTGATTGATGATTGATGATTGATGATTGATGATTGATGATTGATGATTGATGATTGATGATTGAAGATTGATGATTGATGATTGATGATTGATGATTGATGATTGATGATTGATGATTGATGATTGATGATTGATGATTGATGATTGATGATTGATGATAGATGACTGATGATTGATGATATATGACTGATGATTGATGATTGATGATTGATGATTGATGATTGGTGGTTGATTATTGATGATTGCCGACTTATGTTTGATGATTGATGATTGAAGATTGATGATTGATGACTGAAGATTAATGATTGATAATTGTTGGTTGATGATCGATGATTGAAGATTGATGATTGATGACTGAAGATTAATGATTGATAATTGTTGGTTGATGATCGATGATTGATGATCGATGATTGATGATTGATGATTGATGATTGATGATTGATTATTGATGATTGATGATTGATGGTTGATGATTGATGATCGATGATTGATGATTGATGATTGATGATTGATGATTGATGATTGATGATTGATGATTGATGATTGATGATTGATGATTGATGATTGATGATTGATGATTGATGATTGATGATTGATGATTGATGATTGATGATTGATGATTGATGATTGATGATTGATGATTGATGATTGATGATTGATGATTGATGATTGATGATTGATGATTGATGATTGAAGATTGGTGATTGATGACCGAAGATTGATGATTGATGATTGATGATTGATGATTGATGATTGATGATTGATGATTGATGATTGATGATTGATGATTGATGATTGATGATTGATGATTGATGATTGATGATTGATGATTGATGATTGATGATTGATGATTGATGATTGATGATTGATGATTGATGATTGATGATTGATGATTGATGATTGATGATTGATGATTGATGATTGATGATTGAAGATTGGTGATTGATGACCGAAGATTGATGATTGATGATTGATGCTGATGATTGGTGATTGATCATTCATGATAGATGATTGGTAATACATGATTGATGATTAAACATTGAAGACAGAAGATTCATTATTGATGATTCATGATAGATGATTGGTAATACATGATTGATGATTGACCATTGATGACAGAAGATTCATTATTGATGATGATGACTGACGATTGATAACTGATGATTAATGATTGATGAATGATGATTGCTGATTACGATTGATGATTGATGATTGATGATTGATGATTGATGATTGATGATGATGACTGATGATTGATAATAAATGATTAATGATTGATGACTGATGATTGATGATTGATGATTGATGATTGATGATTGATGATTGATTATTGATGATTGAAGATTGATGATTGATGATTGATGATTGTTGATTGATGACTCATGATAGATGATTGGTAATACATGATTGATGATTGACCATTGATGAGAGAAGATTCATGTTTGATGATGATGACTGATGATTGATAATAAATGATTAATGATTGATGATTGATGATTGATGATTGATGATTGATGATCGATGATTGTTGATTGATGATTGATGATTGATGATTGATGATTGATGATTGATGATTGATGATTGATGACTGATGATTGATGATTGATGACTGATGATTGATGATTGATTATTGATGATTGCCGACTTATGTTTGATGATTGATGATTGAAGATTGATGACTGAAGATTTATGATTGATGATTGTTGATTGATGATCGATGATTGATGATTGATGATTGATGATTGACGATTGATGATGGATGATTGATGATTGATGATTTATGATTGATGATTGATGATTGATGATTGATGATTGATGATTGATGATTGATGATTGATGATTGATGATTGATGATTGATGATTGATGATTGATGATTGATGATTGATGATTGATGATTGATGATTGATGATTGATGATTGATGATTGATGATTGATGATTGATGATTGATGATTGATGATCGATGATCGATGATTGATGATTGATGATTGATATTGCTGATTGATGATTGATAATTGATGAGATGATTGATGATTGATGATTGATGATTGATGATTGATTATTGATGACTGATGATTGATAATTGATGATTGATGATTGATGATTGATGATTGATGATTGATGATTGATGATTGATGATTTAGTGATTGATGATTGATGACTCATGATAGATGATTGGTAATACATGATTGATGATTGACCATTGATGAGAGAAGATTCATGATTGATGATGATGACTGATGATTGATAATAAATGATTAATGATTGATGATTGATGATTGATGATTGATGATTGTTGATTGATGATTGATGATTGATGATTGATGATTGATGATTGATGATTGATGATTGATGATTGAAGATTGATGATTGATGATTGATGATTGATGATTGATGATTGATGATTGATGATTGATGATTGATGATTGATGATTGATGATTGATGATTGATGACTGATGATTGATGATATATGACTGATGATTGATGATTGATGATTGATGATTGATGATTGGTGGTTGATTATTGATGATTGCCGACTTATGTTTGATGATTGATGATTGAAGATTGATGATTGATGACTGAAGATTAATGATTGATAATTGTTGGTTGATGATCGATGATTGAAGATTGATGATTGATGACTGAAGATTAATGATTGATAATTGTTGGTTGATTATCGATGATTGATGATTGATGATTGATGATTGATGATTGATGATTGATGATTGATGATTGATGATTGATGGTTGATGATTGATGATTGATGATTGATGATTGATGATTGATGATTGATGATTGATGATTGATGATTGATGATTGATGATTGATGATTGATGATTGATGATTGATGATTGATGATTGATGATCGATGATCGATGATTGATGATTGATGATTGATATTGCTGATTGATGATTGATAATTGATGAGATGATTGATGATTGATGATTGATGATTGATGATTGATGACTGATGATTGATAATTGATGATTGATGATTGATGATTGATGATTGATGATTGATGATTTAGTGATTGATGATTGATGACTCATGATAGATGATTGGTAATACATGATTGATGATTGACCATTGATGAGAGAAGATTCATGATTGATGATGATGACTGATGATTGATAATAAATGATTAATGATTGATGATTGATGATTGATGATTGATGATTGTTGACTGATGATTGATGATTGATGATTGTTGATTGATGATTGATGATCGATGATTGATGATTGATGATTGATATTGCTGATTGATGATTGATGATTGATGATTGATGATTGATGATTGATGATTGATGATTGATGATTGATGATTGATGATTGATGATTGATGATTGATGATTGATGATTGATGATTGATGATTGATGATTGATGATTGATGATTGATGATTGATGATTGATGATCGATGATCGATGATTGATGATTGATGATTGATATTGCTGATTGATGATTGATAATTGATGAGATGATTGATGATTGATGATTGATGATTGATGATTGATGATTGATGATTGATGATTGATGATTGATGATTGATGATTGATATTGCTGATTGATGATTGATAATTGATGAGATGATTGATGATTGATGATTGATGATTGATGATTGATGATTGATGATTGATGATTGATGATTGATGATTGATGATTGATGATTGATGATTGATGACTGATGATTGATGATTGATGACTGATGATTGATGATTGATTATTGATGATTGCCGACTTATGTTTGATGATTGATGAGTGAAGATTGATGACTGAAGATTTATGATTGATGATTGTTGATTGATGATCGATGATTGATGATTGATGATTGATGATTGATGATTGATGATTGATGATTGATGATTGATGATTGACGATTGATGATGGATGCTTGATGATTGATGATTGATGATTGATGATTGATGATTGATGATTGATGATTGATGATTGATGATTGATGATTGATGATTGATGATTGATGATTGATGATTGATGATTGATGATTGATGATTGATGATTGATGATTTAGTGATTGATGATTGATGACTCATGATAGATGATTGGTAATACATGATTGATGATTGACCATTGATGAGAGAAGATTCATGATTGATGATGATGACTGATGATTGATAATAAATGATTAATGATTGATGATTGATGATTGATTATTGATGATTGTTGATTGATGATTGATGATTGATGATTGATGATTGATGATTGATGATTGATGATTGAAGATTGATGATTGATGATTGATGATTGATGATTGATGATTGATGATTGATGATTGATGATTGATGATTGATGATTGATGATTGATGATTGATGACTGATGATTGATGATATATGACTGATGATTGATGATTGATGATTGATGATTGGTGGTTGATTATTGATGATTGCCGACTTATGTTTGATGATTGATGATTGAAGATTGATGATTGATGACTGAAGATTAATGATTGATAATTGTTGGTTGATGATCGATGATTGAAGATTGATGATTGATGACTGAAGATTAATGATTGATAATTGTTGGTTGATGATCGATGATTGATGATTGATGATTGATGATTGATGATTGATGATTGATGATTGATGATTGATGATTGATGATTGATGGTTGATGATTGATGATCGATGATTGATGATTGATGATTGATGATTGATGATTGATGATTGATGATTGATGTTTGATGATTGATGATTGATGATTGATGATTGATGATTGATGATTGATGATTGATGATTGATGATTGATGATTGATGATTGATGATTGATGATTGATGATTGATGATTGATGATTGATGATTGATGATTGATGATTGATGATTGATGATTGATGATTAATGATTAATGATTGATGATTGATGATTGATGATATATGACTGATGATTGATGATTGATGATTGATGATTGATGATTGATGATTGATGATTGATGCTTGATGATTGATGATTCATGATTGATGATTGACGATTGATGACTGATGATAGATGATTGATGATTGATGATTGATGATTGATGATTGATGATTTATGATGGATGTTTGATGATTGGCGATTGATGATTGATGATTGATGATTGATGATTGATGATTGATGATTGATGATTGATGATTGCTGATTGATGATTGATGATTGATGATTGATGATTGCTGATTGATGATTGATGAGTGATGATTGATGATTGATGATTGATGATTGATGATTGATGATTGATGATTGATAATTGATGATTGATGGTATATGATTGATGGTTGGTGATTGATGATTGATGATTGATGATTGATGATTGACGATCGATGATTGATGGATGATGATTGATGATTGATGATTGATGATCGATGATTGATGATTGATGACTGAAGATTGATGATTGATGATTGATGACTCATTATAGCTGATTGATAATACATGCTTGATGATTGACGATTGATGGTTGATGATTGACGATTGATGATTGATGATTTATGATTGATGATTGATGATTGATGATTGATGATTGATGATTGATGAATGATGATTGATGATTGATGATTGATGATTGATGATTGATGATTGATGATTGTTGATTGATGATTGATGATTGATGATTGATGATTGATGATTGATGATTGATGATTGATGATTGATGATTGATGATTGATGATTGATGATTGATGATTGATGATTGATGATTGATGATTGATGATTGATGATTGATGATTGATGATTGATGATCGATGATCGATGATTGATAATTGATGATTGATATTGCTGATTGATGATTGATAATTGATGAGATGATTGATGATTGATGATTGATGATTGATGATTGATGACTGATGATTGATAATTGATGATTGATGATTGATGATTGATGATTGATGATTGATGATTGATGATTGATGATTTAGTGATTGATGATTGATGACTCATGATAGATGATTGGTAATACATGATTGATGATTGCCCATTGATGAGAGAAGATTCATGATTGATGATGATGACTGATGATTGATAATAAATGATTAATGATTGATGATTGATGATTGATGATTGATGATTGTTGATTGATGATTGATGATTGATGATTGATGATTGATGATTGATGATTGAAGATTGATGATTGATGATTGATGATTGATGATTGATGATTGATGATTGATGATTGATGATTGATGATTGATGATTGATGACTGATGATTGATGATATATGACTGATGATTGATGATTGATGATTGATGATTGATGATTGATGATTGGTGGTTGATTATTGATGATTGCCGACTTATGTTTGATGATTGATGATTGAAGATTGATGATTGATGACTGAAGATTAATGATTGATAATTGTTGGTTGATGATCGATGATTGAAGATTGATGATTGATGACTGAAGATTAATGATTGATAATTGTTGGTTGATGATCGATGATTGATGATTGATGATTGATGATTGATGATTGATGATTGATGATTGATGATTGATGATTGATGATTGATGGTTGATGATTGATGATCGATGATTGATGATTGATGATTGATGATTGATGATTGATGATTGATGATTGATGATTGATGTTTGATGATTGATGATTGATGATTGATGATTGATGATTGATGATTGATGATTGATGATTGATGATTGATGATTGATGATTGATGATTGATGATTGTTGATTGATGATTGATGATTGATGATTGATGATTGATGAT
This sequence comes from Stratiomys singularior, assembly GCA_954870665.1. NCBI lineage: Eukaryota > Metazoa > Arthropoda > Insecta > Diptera > Stratiomyidae > Stratiomys > Stratiomys singularior. The sequence goes on from CATOZT010000193.1 coordinate 18,427, forward strand.
TGATGATTGATGATTGATGATTGATGATTGATGATTGATGATTGATGATTGATGATTGATGATTGGTGATTGATGATTGATGATTGATGATTGATGATTGATGATTGATGATTGATGATTGATGATTGATGATTGATGATTGATGATTGATGATTGATGATTGATGATTGATGATTGATGATTGATGATTGATGATTGATGATTGATGATTGATGATTGATGATTGATGATTGATGATTGATGATTGATGATTGATGATTGAAGATTGGTGATTGATGACCGAAGATTGATGATTGATGATTGATGCTGATGATTGGTGATTGATCATTCATGATAGATGATTGGTAATACATGATTGATGATTAAACATTGAAGACAGAAGATTCATTATTGATGATTCATGATAGATGATTGGTAATACATGATTGATGATTGACCATTGATGACAGAAGATTCATTATTGATGATGATGACTGACGATTGATAACTGATGATTAATGATTGATGAATGATGGTTGCTGATTACGATTGATGATTGATGATTGATGATTGATGATTGATGATTGATGATTGATGATGATGACTGATGATTGATAATAAATGATTAATGATTGATGACTGATGATTGATGATTGATGATTGATGATTGATGATTGATTATTGATGATTGAAGATTGATGATTGATGATTGATGATTGTTGATTGATGACTCATGATAGATGATTGGTAATACATGATTGATGATTGACCATTGATGAGAGAAGATTCATGTTTGATGATGATGACTGATGATTGATAATAAATGATTAATGATTGATGATTGATGATTGATGATTGATGATTGATGATTGATGATTGATGATTGATGATTGATGATTGTTGATTGATGATTGATGATTGATGATTGATGATTGATGATTGATGATTGATGATTGATGATTGATGATTGATGATTGATGACTGATGATTGATGATTGATGACTGATGATTGATGATTGATTATTGATGATTGCCGACTTATGTTTGATGATTGATGATTGAGGATTGATGACTGAAGATTTATGATTGATGATTGTTGATTGATGATCGATGATTGATGATTGATGATTGATGATTGATGATTGACGATTGATGATGGATGATTGATGATTGATGATTGATGATTGATGATTGATGATTGATGATTGATGATTGATGATTGATGATTGATGATTGATGATTGATGATTGATGATTGATGATTGATGATTGATGATTGATGATTGATGATTGATGATTGATGATTGATGATTGATGATCGATGATCGATGATTGATGATTGATGATTGATATTGCTGATTGATGATTGATAATTGATGAGATGATTGATGATTGATGATTGATGATTGATGATTGATGACTGATGATTGATAATTGATGATTGATGATTGATGATTGATGATTGATGATTGATGATTGATGATTTAGTGATTGATGATTGATGACTCATGATAGATGATTGGTAATACATGATTGATGATTGACCATTGATGAGAGAAGATTCATGATTGATGATGATGACTGATGATTGATAATAAATGATTAATGATTGATGATTGATGATTGATGATTGATGATTGTTGATTGATGATTGATGATTGATGATTGATGATTGATGATTGATGATTGATGATTGATGATTGAAGATTGATGATTGATGATTGATGATTGATGATTGATGATTGATGATTGATGATTGATGACTGATGATTGATGATATATGACTGATGATTGATGATTGATGATTGATGATTGATGATTGATGATTGGTGGTTGATTATTGATGATTGCCGACTTATGTTTGATGATTGATGATTGAAGATTGATGATTGATGACTGAAGATTAATGATTGATAATTGTTGGTTGATGATCGATGATTGAAGATTGATGATTGATGACTGAAGATTAATGATTGATAATTGTTGGTTGATGATCGATGATTGATGATTGATGATTGATGATTGATGATTGATGATTGATGATTGATGATTGATGATTGATGGTTGATGATTGATGATCGATGATTGATGATTGATGATTGATGATTGATGATTGATGATTGATGTTTGATGATTGATGATTGATGATTGATGATTGATGATTGATGATTGATGATTGATGATTGATGATTGATGATTGATGATTGATGATTGATGATTGATGATTGATGATTGATGATTGATGATTGATGATTGATGATTGATGATTGATGATTGATGATTAATGATTAATGATTGATGATTGATGATTGATGATATATGACTGATGATTGATGATTGATGATTGATGATTGATGATTGATGATTGATGATTGATGATTGATGATTGATGATTGATGATTGATGATTGATGATTGATGATTGATGATTGATGCTTGATGATTGATGATTCATGATTGATGATTGACGATTGATGACTGATGATAGATGATTGATGATTGATGATTGATGATTGATGATTGATGATTGATGATTGATGATTTTATGATGGATGTTTGATGATTGGCGATTGATGATTGATGATTGATGATTGATGATTGATGATTGATGATTGCTGATTGATGATTGATGATTGATGATTGATGATTGATGATTGATGATTGATGATTGATGAGTGATGATTGATGATTGATGATTGATGATTGATGATTGATGATTGATGATTGATAATTGATGATTGATGATATATGATTGATGGTTGGTGATTGATGATTGATGATTGATGATTGATGATTGACGATCGATGATTGATGGATGATGATTGATGATTGATGATTGATGATCGATGATTGATGATTGATGACTGAAGATTGATGATTGATGACTCATTATAGCTGATTGATAATACATGCTTGATGATTGACGATTGATGGTTGATGATTGACGATTGATGATTGATGATTTATGATTGATGATTGATGATTGATGATTGATGATTGATGATTGATGAATGATGATTGATGATTGATGATTGATGATTGATGATTGATGATTGATGATTGTTGATTGATGATTGAAGATTGATGATTGATGATTGATGATTGATGATTGATGATTGATGATTGATGATTGATGATTGATGATTGATGATTGATGATTGATGATTGATGATTGATGATTGATGATTGATGATTGATGATTGATGATTGATGATTGATGATCGAGATTGATGATTGATGATTGATGATTGATGATTGATGATTGATGATTGATGATTGATGATTGATGATTGATGATTGATGATTGATGATTGATGATTGATGATTGATGATTGATGATTGATGATTGAAGATTGGTGATTGATGACCGAAGATTGATGATTGATGATTGATGCTGATGATTGGTGATTGATCATTCATGATAGATGATTGGTAATACATGATTGATGATTGACCATTGATGACAGAAGATTCATTATTGATGATTCATGATAGATGATTGGTAATACATGATT
>CATOZT010000194.1:0-50467 GCA_954870665.1 Stratiomys singularior
AATCATCAATCATCACTCATCAATCATCAATCAGCAATCATCAGTCATCAATCATCCATCATCCATCATCAATCATCAATCATCAATCATCAATCATCAATCATCAGTCATCAATCATCAATCATCAATCATCAATCATCAATCATCAATCATCAATCATCAATCATCAATCATCAAGCATCAATCATCAATCATCAATCATCAATCATCAATCATCAATCATCAATCATCAATCATCAACCATCAATCATCAATCATCAATCATCAATCATCAACCATCAATCATCAATCATCAATCATCAATCACCAATCATCAACCATCAATCATCAGCCATCACTCATTAATCATCAATCATCAATCATCAATCATCAATCATCAATCATCAATCATCAATCATCAATCATCAATCATCAATCATCAATCATCTATCATCAATCATCAATCATCAATCTTCAATCATCAATTATCAATCAACAATTCTTAAGCATCAATCATCAAATATCAACCATCAACCATCATTCATCAACCATCAATCATCAATTTTCAATCATCAATCACCAATCATCAATCATCAATCATCAATCATCAATCATCAATCATCAATCATCAATCATTAATCATCAATCATCAATCATCAATCCTCAATCATCGATCATAAATCATCAATCATCAATCATCACTTATCAATCATCAATCATCAATCATCAATCATCAACCATCAATCATCAATCATCAATCATCACTCATCAATCATCAATCACCAATTATCAATCATCAATCATCAATCATCAATCATCAATCATCAATCATCAATCATCAATCATCAATCATCAATCATCAATCATCAATCATCAATCATCTATCATCAATCATCAATCAGCAATCATCAGTCATCAATCATCGATCATCAATCATCAATCATCAATCATCAATCATCAATCATCAATCATCAATCAATAATCATCAACCATCAATCATCAATCATCAATCATCAATCATCAATCATCACTCATCAATTATCAATCATCAATTATCACTCATCAATCATTAATCAGCAATCATCAGTCATCAATCATCGATCATCAATCATCAATCATCAATCAACAATCATCAATCATCACTCATCAATTATCAATCATCAATCATCACTCATCAATCATCAATCAGCAATCATCAGTCATCAATCATCGATCATCAATCATCAATCATCAATCATCAATCATCAATCATCAATCATCTTTCATCGATCATTAATCATCAATCATCATTCATCAATAATCAATCATCAATCATCAATCATCAATCATCAACCATCAATCATCAATCATCAATCTTCAATCATCAATCAGCAATCATGAATCATCAATCATCAATCATCAATCATCAATCATCAATCATCAATCATCAATCATCAATCATCAATCATCAATCACCACTCATCAATCATCAATCATCAGTCATCAATCATCACTCATCAATGATCAAATATCAACCATCAACCATCAAACATCAACCATCAATCATTAATCGTCAATCATCAATCATCACTCATCAATCATCAATCATCAATCATCACTCATCAATCATCAATCAGCAATCATCAGTCATCAATCATCCATCATCAATCATCAATCATCAATCATCAATCATCAATCATCAGTCATCAATCATCTATCATCAATCATCAATCATCAATCATCAACTATAAATCATAAATCATCAATCATTAATCATCAATCATCACTCATCCATCATCAATCATCAATCATCAATCATCAATCATCAATCATCAATCATCAATCATCAATCATCAATCATCAATCATCCATCATCAATCTTCAATCATAAAGCATCAACTATAAATCATAAATCATCAATCAAAAAACATCAATCATAAATATTCAATCATCAGTCATCAATCATCAATCATCAATCATCAATCATCAATCATCAATCATCAATCATCAATCATCAATAATCAATCATCAATCATCAATCATCAATCATCAATCATCAATCATCAATCATCAATCATCCATCATCACTTATCAATGATCAAATATCAACCATCATCCATCAAACATTAACCATCAATCATCACTCATCAATCATCAATCATCAATCATCACTCATCAATCATCAATCAGCAATCATCAGTCATCAATCATCCATCATCAATCATCAATCGTCAATCATCAATCATCAATCATCAGTCATCAATCATCTATCATCAATCATCAATCATCAATCATCAATTACCAATCATCAATCATCAACCAGCAATCATCAATAATCAATCATCAATCACCAATCATCAACCATCAATCATCAGTCATCAATCATCAATCATCAATCATCAATCATCAATCATCAATCATCAGTCATCAATCATCAATCATCAATCATCAACCAGCAATCATCAATAATCAATCATCAATCACCAATCATCAACCATCAATCATCAGCCATCAATCATTAATCATCAATCATCAATCATCAATCATCAATCATCAATCATCAATCATCAATCATCAAATATCAACCATCAACCATCTTTCATCAACCATCAATCATCCATTATCAATCATCAATCACCAATCATCAATCATCAATCATCAATCATCAATCATCAATCATCAATCATCAATCATCAATCATCAATCATCAATCATCAATCATCAATCATCAATCATCAATCATCAATCATCAATCATCAATCATCAATCATCAATCATCAATCATCAATCATCAATCATCAATCATCAATCATCAATCATCAATCATCAATCATCAATAATCAATTATCAATCATCAATCATCAATCGTCAATCATCAATCATCAATCATCGATCATCAATCATCAATCATCAATCATCAATTATCAATCATCAATCATCAATCATCAATCATCAACCATCAATCATCAATCATCAATCATCAATCATCAATCATCAATCATCAATCACCACTCATCAATCATCAATCATCAGTCATCAATCATCACTCATCAATGATCAAATATCAACCATCAACCATCAAACATCAACCATCAATCATTAATCGTCAATCATCAATCATCACTCATCAATCATCAATCATCAATCATCACTCATCAATCATCAATCAGCAATCATCAGTCATCAATCATCCATCATCAATCATCAATCATCAATCATCAATCATCAATCATCAGTCATCAATCATCTATCATCAATCATCAATCATCAATCATCAACTATAAATCATAAATCATCAATCATTAATCATCAATCATCACTCATCCATCATCAATCATCAATCATCAATCATCAATCATCAATCATCAATCATCAATCATCAATCATCAATCATCAATCATCCATCATCAATCTTCAATCATAAAGCATCAACTATAAATCATAAATCATCAATCAAAAAACATCAATCATAAATATTCAATCATCAGTCATCAATCATCAATCATCAATCATCAATCATCAATCATCAATCATCAATCATCAATCATCAATAATCAATCATCAATCATCAATCATCAATCATCAATCATCAATCATCAATCATCAATCATCCATCATCACTTATCAATGATCAAATATCAACCATCATCCATCAAACATTAACCATCAATCATCACTCATCAATCATCAATCATCAATCATCACTCATCAATCATCAATCAGCAATCATCAGTCATCAATCATCCATCATCAATCATCAATCGTCAATCATCAATCATCAATCATCAGTCATCAATCATCTATCATCAATCATCAATCATCAATCATCAATTACCAATCATCAATCATCAACCAGCAATCATCAATAATCAATCATCAATCACCAATCATCAACCATCAATCATCAGTCATCAATCATCAATCATCAATCATCAATCATCAATCATCAATCATCAGTCATCAATCATCAATCATCAATCATCAATCATCAATCATCAATCATCAATAATCAATCATCAATCATCAATCATCAATCATCAATCATCAATCATCAATCATCAATCATCCATCATCACTTATCAATGATCAAATATCAACCATCATCCATCAAACATTAACCATCAATCATCACTCATCAATCATCAATCATCAATCATCACTCATCAATCATCAATCAGCAATCATCAGTCATCAATCATCCATCATCAATCATCAATCGTCAATCATCAATCATCAATCATCAGTCATCAATCATCAATCATCACTCATCAATCATCAATCATCAATCATCAATCATCAATCATCAATCATCAATCATCAATCATCAATCATCAATCATCAATCATCAATCATCAATCATCAATCATCAATCATCAATCATCAATCATCAATCATCAATCATCAATCATCAATCATCAATCATCAATCATCAATCATCAATCATCAATCATCTTTCATCGATCATTAATCATCAATCATCATTCATCAATAATCAATCATCAATCATCAATCATCAATCATCAACCATCAATCATCAATCATCAATCTTCAATCATCAATCAGCAATCATGAATCATCAATCATCAATCATCAATCATCAATCATCAATCATCAATCATCAATCATCAATCATCAATCATCAATCACCACTCATCAATCATCAATCATCAGTCATCAATCATCACTCATCAATGATCAAATATCAACCATCAACCATCAAACATCAACCATCAATCATTAATCGTCAATCATCAATCATCACTCATCAATCATCAATCATCAATCATCACTCATCAATCATCAATCAGCAATCATCAGTCATCAATCATCCATCATCAATCATCAATCATCAATCATCAATCATCAATCATCAGTCATCAATCATCTATCATCAATCATCAATCATCAATCATCAACTATAAATCATAAATCATCAATCATTAATCATCAATCATCACTCATCCATCATCAATCATCAATCATCAATCATCAATCATCAATCATCAATCATCAATCATCAATCATCAATCATCAATCATCCATCATCAATCTTCAATCATAAAGCATCAACTATAAATCATAAATCATCAATCAAAAAACATCAATCATAAATATTCAATCATCAGTCATCAATCATCAATCATCAATCATCAATCATCAATCATCAATCATCAATCATCAATCATCAATAATCAATCATCAATCATCAATCATCAATCATCAATCATCAATCATCAATCATCAATCATCCATCATCACTTATCAATGATCAAATATCAACCATCATCCATCAAACATTAACCATCAATCATCACTCATCAATCATCAATCATCAATCATCACTCATCAATCATCAATCAGCAATCATCAGTCATCAATCATCCATCATCAATCATCAATCGTCAATCATCAATCATCAATCATCAGTCATCAATCATCTATCATCAATCATCAATCATCAATCATCAATTACCAATCATCAATCATCAACCAGCAATCATCAATAATCAATCATCAATCACCAATCATCAACCATCAATCATCAGTCATCAATCATCAATCATCAATCATCAATCATCAATCATCAATCATCAGTCATCAATCATCAATCATCAATCATCAACCAGCAATCATCAATAATCAATCATCAATCACCAATCATCAACCATCAATCATCAGCCATCAATCATTAATCATCAATCATCAATCATCAATCATCAATCATCAATCATCAATCATCAATCATCAAATATCAACCATCAACCATCTTTCATCAACCATCAATCATCCATTATCAATCATCAATCACCAATCATCAATCATCAATCATCAATCATCAATCATCAATCATCAATCATCAATCATCAATCATCAATCATCAATCATCAATCATCAATCATCAATCATCAATCATCAATCATCAATCATCAATCATCAATCATCAATCATCAATCATCAATCATCAATCATCAATCATCAATCATCAATCATCAATCATCAATCATCAATCATCAATAATCAATTATCAATCATCAATCATCAATCGTCAATCATCAATCATCAATCATCGATCATCAATCATCAATCATCAATCATCAATTATCAATCATCAATCATCAATCATCAATCATCAACCATCAATCATCAATCATCAATCATCAATCATCAATCATCAATCACCAATTATCAATCATCAATCATCAATCATCAATCATCAATCATCCATCATCAGTCATCAATCATCAATCATCAATCATCAATCATCAATCATCAATCATCAATCATCAACCATCAATCATCAATCATCAATCATCAATCATCAACCATCAATCATCAATCATCAATCATCAATCACCAATCATCAACCATCAATCATCAGCCATCACTCATTAATCATCAATCATCAATTATCAATCATCAATCATCAATCATCGATCATCAATCATCAATCATCTATCATCAATCATCAATCATCAATCTTCAATCATCAATTATCAATCAACAATCCTTAAGCATCAATCATCAAATATCAACCATCAACCATCATTCATCAACCATCAATCATCAATTTTCAATCATCAATCACCAATCATCAATCATCAATCATCAATCATCAATCATCAATCATCAATCATCAATCATCAATCATCAATCATCAATCATCAATCATCAATCATCAATCATCAATCCTCAATCATCGATCATAAATCATCAATCATCAATCATCACTTATCAATCATTAATCATCAATCATCAATCATCAACCATCAATCATCAATCATCAATCATCAATCATCACTCATCAATCATCAATCATCAATCATCAATCATCAATCATCAATCATCAATCATCAATCATCCATCATCAATCTTCAATCATAAAGCATCAACTATAAATCATAAATCATCAATCAAAAAACATCAATCATAAATCATCAATCATCAGTCATCAATCATCAATCATCAATCATCAATCATCAATCATCAATCATCAATCATCAATCATCAATCATCAATCATCAATCATCAATCATCAATCATCAATCATCAATCATCAATCATCAATCATCAATCATCAATCATTAATCATCCATCATCACTCATCAATGATCAAATATCAACCATCATCCATCAAACATCAACCATCAATCATCACTCATCAATCATCAATCATCAATCATCACTCATCAATCATCAATCAGCAATCATCAGTCATCAATCATCCATCAGCAATCATCAATCGTGAATCATCAATCATCAATCATCAGTCATCAATCATCTATCATCAATCATCAATCATCAATTACCAATCATCAATCATCAGTCATCAATCATCAATCATCAGTCATCAATCATCAATCATCAATCATCAACCAGCAATCATCAATAATCAATCATCAATCACCAATCATCAACCATCAATCATCAGCCATCAATCATTAATCATCAATCATCAATCATCAATCATCAATCATCAATCATCAATCATCAAATATCAACCATCAACCATCATTCATCAACCATCAATCATCCATTATCAATCATCAATCACCAATCATCAATCATCAATCATCAATCATCAATCATCAATCATCAATCATCAATCATCAATCATCAATCATCAATCATCAATCATCAATCATCAATCATCAATCATCAATCATCAATCATCAATCATCAATCATCAATAATCAATTATCAATCATCAATCATCAATCGTCAATCATCAATCGTCAATCATCGATCATCAATCATCAATCATCAATCATCAATCATCAATCATCAATTATCAATCATCAATCATCAATCATCAACCATCAATCATCAATCATCAATCATCAATCATCAATCACCAATTATCGATCATCAATCATCTATCATCAATCATCAATCATCACTCATCAATTATCAATCATCAATCATCAATCATCAATCATCAATCATCTATCATCAATCATCAATCATCAATCATCAATCATCAATCATCAATCATCAATTATCAATCATCAATCATCAATCATCAATCATCAATCATCAATCATCACTCATCAATCATCAATCATCAATCATCACTCATCAATCATCAATCAGCAATCAGCAATCATCAGTCATCAATCATCGATCACCAATCATCAATCATCAATCATCAATCATCAGTCATCAATCATCACTCATCAATCATCAATCATCTTTCATCGATCATTAATCATCAATCATCATTCATCAATAATCAATCATCAATCATCAATCATCAATCATCAATCATCAATCATCAATCATCAATCATCAATCATCACTCATCACTCATCAATGCTCAAATATCAACCATCAACCATCAAACATCAACCATCAATCATCAATTATCTATCATCAATCATCACTCATCAATCATCAATCATCAATCATCAATCATCAATCATCAATCATCAATCATCAAACATCAATCATCAATCATCACTCATCAATGATCAAATATCAACCATCAACCATCAAACATCAACCATCAATCATTAATCGTCAATCATCAATCATCACTCATCAATCATCAATCATCAATCATCACTCATCAATCATCAATCAGCAATCATCAGTCATCAATCATCCATCATCAATCATCAATCATCAATCATCAATCATCAGTCATCAATCATCTATCATCAATCATCAATCATCAATCATCAATCATCAATCATCAATCATCAATCATCAATCATCAATCATCAATCATCAATCATCAATCATGAATCATCAATCATCAATCATCACTCATCAATGATCAAATATCAAACATCAACCATCAATCATCAATCATCAATCATCAATCATCACTCATCAATCATCAATCATCAAACATCAATCATCACTCTTCAATGATCAAATATCAACCATCAACCATCAAACATCAACCATCAATCATAATCGTCAATCATCAATCATCACTCATCAATCATCAATCATCAATCATCACTGATCAATCATCAATCAGCAATCATCAGTCATCAATCATCCATCATCAATCATCAATCATCAATCATCAATCATCAATCATCAATCATCAATCATCAATCATCAATCATCAATCATCAATCATCAATCATCAGTCATCAATCATCTATCATCTATCATCAATCATCAATCATCAATCATCAATCATCAATCATCAATCATCAATTACCAATCATCAATCATCAATCATCAGTCATCAATCATCAATCATCAATCAGCAATCATCAATCATCAATCATCAATCATCAATCATCAAGCATCAATAATCAAGCATCAATCATCAATCATTAATCATCAATCATCAATCATCAATCATCAATCATCAATCATCAATCATCAATCATCAATCATCAATCATCAATCATCAATCAACAAACATCAATCATCAATCATCAATCATCAATCATCAATCATCAATCATCGATCCTCAGTATTCAATCATCAATCATCAATCATCAATCATCAATAATCAATCGTCAATCATCAAGCATCAATCATCAATCATCAATCATCAATCATCAATCATCAATCATCAATCATCAGTCATCAATCATCAATCATCAATCATCAATCATCAATCATCAATCATCAATCATCAATCATCAATCATCAATCATCAATCATCATTCATCAATCATCAATCATCAATCATCAATCATCAATCATCAATCTTCAATCATCAATCATCAATCATCAATCATCAATCATCAATCATCAATCATCATTCATCAATCATCAATCATCAATCATCAATCATGAATCATCAATCATCAATCATCAATCATCAATCATCAATCATCAATCAACAAACATCAATCATCAATCATCAATCATCAATCATCAATCATCAATCATCGATCCTCAGTATTCAATCATCAATCATCAATCATCAATCATCAATCATCAATAATCAATCGTCAATCATCAATCATCAATCATCAATCATCAATCATCAATCATCAATCATCAATCATCAATTACCAATCATCAATTATCAATCATCAATCATCAATCATCTATCATCAATCATCAGTCATCAATCATCAATCATCAATCATCAATCATCAATCATCAATCATCAATCATCAATCAGCAATCATTAATCATCAATCATCAATCATCAATCATCATTCATCAATCATCAATCATCAATCATCAATCATCAATCATCAATAATCACTCATCAATTATCAATCATCAATCATCACTCATCAATCATTAATCAGCAATCATCAGTCATCAATCATCGATCATCAATCATCAATCATCAATCATCAATCATCACTCATCAATTATCAATCATCAATCATCACTCATCAATCATCAATCAGCAATCATCAATCATCAATCATCGATCATCAATCATCAATCATCAATCATCAATCATCAATCATCAATCACCTTTCATCGATCATTAATCATCAATCATCATTCATCAATAATCAATCATCAATCATCAATCATCAACCATCAATCATCAATCATCAATCTTCAATCATCAATCATCAATCATCAATCATCAATCATCAATCATCAATCATCAATCATCAATCATCAATCATCAATCATCAATCATCAATCATCAATCATCAATCATCAATCATCACTCATCAATCATCAATTATCAATCATCAATCATCACTCATCAATGATGAAATATCAACCATCAACCATCAAACATCAACCATCAATCATTAATCATCAATCATCAATCATCACTCATCACTCATCAATCATCAATCATCAATCATCAACCATCAATCATCATTCATCAATCATCAATCATCAATCATCAATCATCAATCATCAATCATCAATCATCAATCATCAATCATCAATCAACAAACATCAATCATCAATCAGCTATCAGCAATCATCAGTCATCAATCATCGATCACCAATCATCAATCATCAATCATCAATCATCAATCATCAGTCATCAATCATCACTCATCAATCATCAATCATCATTCATCGATCATTAATCATCAATCATCATTCATCAATAATCAATCATCAATCATCAATCATCAATCATCAATCATCAATCATCAATCATCAATCATCAATCATCAATCATCAATCATCAATCATCAATCATCAATCATCAATCATCACTCATCCATGCTCAAATATCAACCATCAACCATCAAACATCAACAATCAATCATCAATCATCTATCATCAATCATCACTCATCAATCATCAATCATCAATCATCAATCATCAATCATCAATCATCAAACATCAATCATCAATCATCACTCATCAATGATCAAATATCAACCATCAACCATCAAACATCAACCATCAATCATTAATCGTCAATCATCAATCATCACTCATCAATCATCAATCATCAATGATCACTCATCAATCATCAATCAACAATCATCAGTCATCAATCATCCATCATCAATCATCAATCATCAATCATCAATCATCAATCATCAATCATCAATCATCAATCATCAATCATCAATCATCAGTCATCAATCATCTATCATCAATCATCAATCATCAATCATCAATCATCAATCATCAATCATCAATCATCAATCATCAATCATGAATCATCAATCATCAATCATCACTCATCAATGATCAAATATCAAACATCAACCATCAATCATCAATCATCAATCATCAACCATCACTCATCAATCATCAATCATCAAACATCAATCATCAATCATCACTCATCAATGATCAAATATCAAGCATCAACCATCAAACATCAACCATCAATCATTAATCGTCGATCATCAATCATCACTCATTAATCATCAATCATCACTGATCAATCATCAATCAGCAATCATCAGTCATCAATCATCCATCATCAATCATCAATCATCAATCATCAATCATCAATCATCAATCATCAATCATCAATCATCAATCATCAATCATCAATCATCAATCATCAATCATCAATCATCAATCATCAATTACCAATCATCAATCATCAATCATCAGTCATCAATCATCAATCATCAATCAGCAATCATCAATCATCAATCATCAATCATCAATCATCAATCATCAAGCATCAATAATCAAGCATCAATCATCAATCATTGATCATCAATCATCAATCATCAATCATCAATCATCAATCATCAATAATCAATCGTCAATCATCAAGCATCAATCATCAATCATCAATCATCAATCATCAATCATCAATCATCAATCATCAATCATCAATCATCAATCATCAATCATCAATCATCAATCATCAATCATCAATCATCAATCATCAATCATCATTCATCAATCATCAATCATCAATCATCAATCATCAATCATCAATCTTCAATCATCAATCATCAATCATCAATCATCAATCATCAATCATCAATCATCATTCATCAATCATCAATCATCAATCATCAATCATCAATCATCGATCCTCAGTATTCAATCATCAATCATCAATCATCAATCATCAATCATCAATAATCAATCGTCAATCATCAATCATCAATCATCAATCATCAATCATCAATCATCAATCATCAATCATCAATCATCAATCATCAATTACCAATCATCAATTATCAATCATCAATCATCAATCATCTATCATCAATCATCAGTCATCAATCATCAATCATCAATCATTAATCATCAATCATCAATCATCAATCATCAATCATCAATCATCAATCATCAATCATCAATCATCAATAATCACTCATCAATTATCAATCATCAATCATCACTCATCAATCATTAATCAGCAATCATCAGTCATCAATCATCGATCATCAATCATCAATCATCAATCATCAATCATCACTCATCAATTATCAATCATCAATCATCACTCATCAATCATCAATCAGCAATCATCAATCATCAATCATCGATCATCAATCATCAATCATCAATCATCAATCATCAATCATCAATCATCAATCACCTTTCATCGATCATTAATCATCAATCATCATTCATCAATAATCAATCATCAATCATCAATCATCAACCACCAATCATCAATCATCAATCTTCAATCATCAATCATCAATCATCAATCATCAATCATCAATCATCAATCATCAATCATCAATCATCAATCATCAATCATCAATCATCAATCATCAATCATCAATCATCAATCATCACTCATCAATCATCAATCATCAATCATCAATCATCACTCATCAATGATGAAATATCAACCATCAACCATCAAACATCAACCATCAATCATTAATCATCAATCATCAATCATCACTCATCACTCATCAATCATCAATCATCAATCATCAACCATCAATCATCATTCATCAATCATCAATCATCAATCATCAATCATCAATCATCAATCATCAATCATCAATCAACAAACATCAATCATCAATCAGCTATCAGCAATCATCAGTCATCAATCATCGATCACCAATCATCAATCATCAATCATCAATCATCAGTCATCAATCATCACTCATCAATCATCAATCATCATTCATCGATCATCAATCATCAATCATCAATCATCAATCATCAATCATCAATCATCAATCATCAATCATCATTCATCAATCATCAATCATCAATCATCAATCATCAATCATCAATCATCAATCATCAATCATCAATCATCAATCATCAATCATCAATCATCATTCATCAATCATCAATCCTCAATCATCAATCATCAATCATCAATCATCAATCATCAATCAACAAACATCAATCATCAATCATCAATCATCAATCGTCAATCATCGATCCTCAGTATTCAATCATCAATCATCAATCATCAATCATCAATAATCAATCGTCAATCATCAATCATCAATCATCAATCATCAATCATCAATCATCAATCATCAATCATCAATCATCAATCATCAATCATCAATCATCAATCATCAATCATCAATCATCAATTACCAATCATCAATTATCAATCATCAATCATCAATCATCTATCATCAATCATCAGTCATCAATCATCAATCATCAATCATCAATCATCAATCAGCATTCATTAATCATCAATCATCAATCATCAATCATCAATCATCAATCATCAATCATCAATCATCAATCATCAATCATCAATCATCAATCATCAATCATCAATCATCAATCATCAATCATCAATCATCAATCATCACTCATCAATTATCAATCATCAATCATCACTCATCAATCATTAATCAGCAATCATCAGTCATCAATCATCGATCATCAATCATCAATCATCAATCATCAATCATCAATCACCTTTCATCGATCACTAATCATCAATCATCAATCATCAATAATCAATCATCAATCATCAATCATCAATCATCAACCATCAATCATCAATCATCAATCTTCAATCATCAATCATCAATCATCAATCATCAATCATCAATCATCAATCATCAATCATCAATCATCAATCATCAATCATCAATCATCAATCATCAATCATCAATCATCAATCATCAATCATCAATCATCATGATGATGAAATATCAACCATCAACCATCAAACATCAACCATTAATCATTAATCGTTAATCATCAATCATCACTCATCAATCATCAATCATCAATCATCAACCATCAATCATCATTCATCAATCATCAATCATCAATCATCAATCATCAATCAACAAACATCAATCATCAATCATCAATCATCGATCCTCAGTATTCAATCATCAATCATCAATCATCAATAATCAATCGTCAATCATCAATCATCAATCATCAATCATCAATCATCAATCATCAATCATCAATCATCAATCATCAATCATCAATCATCACTCATCAATCATCAATTACCAATCATCAATTATCAATCATCAATCATCAATCATCTATCATCAATCATCAGTCATCAATCATCAATCATCAATCATCAATCATCAATCATCAATCAGCAATCATTAATCATCAATCATCAATCATCAATCATCAATCATCAATCATCAATCATCAATCATCAATCATCAATCATCAATCATCAATCAGCAATCATCAGTCATCAATCATCGATCATCAATCATCAATCATCAATCATCAATCATCAATCATCAATCATCAATCATCAATCATCAATCATCAATCATCAATCATCAATCATCTTTCATCGATCATTAATCAACAATCATCATTCATCAATAATCAATCATCAATCATCAATCATCAACCATCAATCATCAATCATCAATCATCAATCATCAATCTTCAATCATCAATCATCAATCATCAATCATCAATCATCAATCATCAATCATCAATCATCAATCATCAATCATCAATCATCAATCATCAATCATCAATCATCAATCATCAATCATCAATCATCAATCATCAATCATCAATCATCAATCAGCAATCATCAGTCATCAATCATCGATCATCAATCATCAATCATCAATCATCAATCATCAATCATCAATCATCAATCATCAATCATCTTTCATCGATCATTAATCATCAATCATCATTCATCAATAATCAATCATCAATCATCAATCATCAACCATCAATCATCAATCATCAATCTACAATCATCAATCATCAATCATCAATCATCAATCATCAATCATCAATCATCAATCAGCAATCATTAATCATCAATCATCAATCATCAATCATCAATCATCAATCATCAATCATCAATCATCAATCATCAATCATCAATCAGCAATCATCAGTCATCAATCATCGATCATCAATCATCAATCATCAATCATCAATCATCAATCATCAATCATCAATCATCTTTCATCGATCATTAATCATCAATCATCATTCATCAATAATCAATAATCAATCATCAATCATCAATCATCAACCATCAATCATCAATCATCAATCTTCAATCATCAATCTTCAATCATCAATCATCAATCATCAATCATCTATCATCAATCATCAGTCATCAATCATCAATCATCAATCATCAATCAGCAATCATTAATCATCAATCATCAATCATCAATCATCAATCATCAATCATCAATCATCAATCATCAATCATCAATTACCATTCATCAATCATCAATCATCAGTCGTCAATCATCAATCATCAATCAGTAATCATCAATCATCAATCATCAATCATCAATCATCAAGCATCAATAATCAAGCATCAATCATCAATCATTAATCATCAATCATCAATCATCAATCATCAATCATCAATCATCAATCAAAAAACATCAATCATCAATCATCAATCATCAATCATCAATCATCAATCATCGATCCTCAGTATTCAATCATCAATCATCAATCATCAATCATCAATAATCAATCGTCAATCATCAATCATCAATCATCAATCGTCAATCATCAATCATCAATCATCAATCATCAATCATCAATCATCAATCATCAATCATCAATCATCAATCATCAATCATCAATCATCATTCATCAATCATCAATCATCAATCATCAATCATCAATCATCAATCATCATTCATCAATCATCAATCATCAATCATCAATCATCAATCATCAATCATCAATCATCAATCATCAATCATCAATCATCAATCATCAATCATCATTCATCAATCATCAATCATCAATCATCAATCATCAATCATCAATCATCAATCATCAATCATCAATCATCAATCAACAAACATCAACCATCAATCATCAATCATCAATCATCAATCATCGATCCTCAGTATTCAATCATCAATCATCAATCATCAATCATCAATCATCAATCATCAATAATCAATCGTCAATCATCAATCATCAATCATCAATCATCAATCATCAATCATCAATCACCAATTATCAATCATCAATCATCAATCATCAATCATCAATCATCAATCATCAATCATCAATTACCAATCATCAATTATCAATCATCAATCATCAATCATCTATCATCAATCATCAGTCATCAATCATCAATCATCAAACATCAATCAGCAATCATTAATCATCAATCATCAATCATCAATCATCAATCATCAATCATCAATCATAAATCATTAATCATCAATCATCAATCATCAATCATCAATCATCAATCATCAATCATCAATCATCAGTCATCAATCATCTATCATCTATCATCAATCATCAATCATCAATCATCAATCATCAATCATCAATCATCAATCATCAATTACCAATCATCAATCATCTATCATCAATCATCAATCAGCAATCATCAATCATCAATCATCAATCATCAATCATCAAGTATCAATAATCAAGCATCAATCATCAATCATTAATCATCAATCATCAATCATCAAACATCAATCATCAATCATCAATCAACAAACATCAATCATCAATCATCAATCATCAATCATCAATCATCAATCATCGATCCTTAGTATTCAATCATCAATCATCAATCATCAATCATCAATCATCAATCATCAATAATCAATCGTCAATCATTAATCATCAATCATCAATCATCAATCATCAATCATCAATCATCAATCATCAATCATCAATCATCAGTCATCAATCATCTATCATCTATCATCAATCATCAATCATCAATCATCAATCATCAATCATCAATCATCAATCATCAATCATCAATTACCAATCATCAATCATCAATCATCAATCAGCAATCATCAATCATCAATCATCAATCATCAATCATCAATCATCAAGTATCAATAATCAAGCATCAATCATCAATCATTAATCATCAATCATCAATCATCAATCATCAATCATCAATCATCAATCAACAAACATCAATCATCAATCATCAATCATCAATCATCGATCCTCAGTATTCAATCATCAATCATCAATCATCAATCATCAATAATCAATCGTCAATCATCAATCATCAATCATCAATCATCAATCATCAATCATCAATCATCAATCATCAATCATCAATCATCAGTCATCAATCATCTATCATCTATCATCAATCATCAATCATCAATCATCAATCATCAATCATCAATCATCAATCATCAATCATCAATCATCGATCCTCAGTATTCAATCATCAATCATCAATCATCAATCATCAATCATCAATCATCAATCATCAATCATCAATCATCAATCATCAATCATCAATCAACAAACATCAATCATCAATCATCAATCATCAATCATCAATCATCGATCCTCAGTATTCAATCATCAATCATCAATCATCAATCATCAATCATCAATAATCAATCGTCTATCATCAATCATCAATCATCAATCATCAATCATCTATCATCAATCATCAATCATCAATCATCAATCATCAATCATCAATCATCAATCATTAATCATCAATTACCAATCATCAATCATCAATCATCAATTACCAATCATCAATTATCAATCATCAATCATCAATCATCTATCATCAATCATCAGTCATCAATCATCAATCATCAATCATCAATCATCAATCATCAATCATCAATCATCAATCATCAATCATCAATCATCAATCATCAATCATCAATCATCAATCATCAATCATCAATCATCAATCATCAATCATCAATCATCAATCATCAATCATCAATCATCAATCATCAAACATCAATCATCAATCATCAATCATCAATCATCAATCATCAATCATCAATCATCAATCATCAATCATCAATCATCAGTCATCAGTCATCAATCATCAATCATCAATCATCAATCATCAATCATCAATCATCAATCACCAATCATCAATCATCAACCATCAATCATCAATCATCAACCATCAATCATCAATCATCAATCATCAATCACCAATCATCAATCATCAATCATCTATCATCAACCATCAATCACCAATCATCAATCATCAATCATCAGTTACCAATCATCAATTATCAATCATCAATCATCGATCATCAATCATCAATCATCAATCATCAGTCATCAATCATATATTATCAATCATCAATCATCAATCATCAACCATCAATCATCAATCATCAATCATCAATCATCAATCATCATTCATCAATCATCAATCATCAATCATCAATCATCAATCATCAATCGTCAATCATCAATCATCAATCATCAATCATCTATCATCAATCATCAATCATCTATCATCAATCATCAATCATCAATCATCAATCTTCAATCATCAATCATCACTCATCAATCATCAATCATCAATCATCACTCATCAATCATCAATCAGCAATCATCAGCCATCAATCATCCATCATCAATCATCAATCATTAATCATCAATCATCAATCATCAATCATCAATCAGCAGTCATCAATCATCGATCATCAATCATCAATCATCAATCATCAATCATCAATCATCAATCATCAATCATCAATCATCAATCATCAATCATCAATCATCAATCATCAATCATCAATCATCAATCAGCAATCATCAGTCATCAATTATCCATCATCAATCATCAATCATCAATCATCAATCATCAATCATCAATCATCAATCATCAATCATCAGTCATCAATCATCGATCATCAATCATCAATCATCAATCATCAATCATCAATCATCAATCATCAATCATCAATCATCAATCATCAATCATCAATCATCAATCATCAATCATCAATCATCAATCATCACTCATCAATCATCAATCATCAACCATCAATCATCAATCATCAATCATCAATCATCAACCATCAATCATCAATCATCAATCATCAATCACCAATCATCAACCATCAATCATCAGCCATCACTCATTAATCATCAATCATCAATCATCAATCATCAATCATCTATCATCAATCATCAATCATCAATCTTCAATCATCAATTATGAATCAACAATCCTTAAGCATCAATCATCAAATATCAACCATCAACCATCAATCATCAATTTTCAATCATCAATCACCAATCATCAATCATCAATCATCAATCATCAATCATCAATCATCAATCATCGATCATCAATCATCAATCATCAATCATCAATCATCAATCATCAATCATCAATCATCAATCATCAATCATCAATCATCAATCATCAATCATCAATCATCAATCATCAATCATCAATCATCAATCATCAATCATCAATCATCAATCATCAATCATCAATCATCAATCATCAATCATCAATCATCAATCATCAATCATCAATCATCAATCATCGATCATCAATCATCAATCATCAATCATCAATCATCACTTATCAATCATCAATCATCAATCATCAATCATCAATCATCAATCATCAACCATCAATCATCAATCATCAATCATCACTCATCAATCATCAATCATCAATCACCAATTATCAATCAGCAATCATCAGTCATCAATCATCGATCATCAATCATCAATCATCAATCATCACTCATCAATTATCAATCATCAATCATCACTCATCAATCATCAATCAGCAATCATCAGTCATCAATCACCGATCATCAATCATCAATCATCAATCATCTTTCATCGATCATTAATCATCAATCATCATTCATCAATAATCAATCATCAATCATTAAATATTACCATCAATCATCAATCATCAATCTTCAATCATCAATCATCAATCATCAATCATCAATCATCAATCATCAATCATCAATCATCAATCATCAATCATCAATCATCAATCATAAATCATCAATCATCAATCATCAATCATCAATCATCAATCATCACTCATCAATCATCAATCATCCATCATCAATCATCACTCATCAATGATCAAATATCAACCATCAACCATCAAACATCAACCATCAATCATTAATCGTCAATCATCAATCATCACTCATCAATCATCAATCATCAATCATCACTCATCAATCATCAATCAGCAATCATCAGTCATCAATCATCTATCATCAATCATCAATCATCAATCATCAATCATCAGTCATCAATCATCTATCATCAATCATCAATCATCAATCATCAATCATCAACTTTAAATCATAAGTCATCAATCATCAATCATCACTCATCAATCATCAATCATCAATCATCAATCATCAATCATCAATCATCAATCATCAATCATCAATCATCCATCAGAAATCTTCAATCATAAAGCATCAACTAAGAATCATAAATCATCAATCAAAAAACATCAATCATAAATCATCAATCATCAGTCATTAATCATCAATCATCAATCATCAATCATCAATCATCAATCATCAATCATCAATCATCAATCATCAATCATCAATCATCAATCATCAATCATCAATCATCAATCATCAATCATCAATCATCAATCATCAATCATCAATCATCAATCATCAATCATCCATCATCACTCATCAATGATCAAATCTCAACCATCATCCATCAAACATTAACCATCAATCATCAATCATCAATCATCAATCATCAATCATCAATCATCAAATATCAACCATCAACCATCATGCATCAACCATCAATCATCCATTATCAATCAACAATCACCAATCACCAATCATCAATCATCAATCATCAATCATCAATCATCAATCATCAATCATCAATCATCAATCATCAATCATCAATCATCAATCATCAATCATCAATCATCAATCATCAATCATCAATCATCAATCATCAATCATCAATCATCAATCATCAATCATTAATCATCAATCACCAATCATCAATCATCAATCATCAATCATCAACAATCAATCATCAGCCATCAATCATTAATCATCAATCATCAATCATCAATCATCAATCATCAATCATCAATCACCAATCATCAATCATCAATCATCAAATATCAACCATCAACCATCATTCATCAACCATCAATCATCCATTATCAATCATCAATCACCAATCACCAATCATCAATCATCAATCATCAATCATCAATCCTCAATCATCAATCATCAATCATCAATCATCAATCATCAATCATCAATCATCAATCATCAATCATCAATCATCAATCATCAATCATCAATCATCAATCATCAATCATCAATCATCAATCATCAATCATCAATAATCAATTATCAATCATCAATCATCAATCGTCAATCATCAATCATCAATCATCGATCATCAATCATCAATCATCAATCATCAATTATCAATCATCAATCATCAATCATCACTCATCAATCATCAATCAGCAATCATCAGTCAGCAATCATCCATCATCAATCATCAATCGTCAATCATCAATCATCAATCATCAGTCATCAATCATCTATCATCAATCATCGATCATCAATCATCAATCATCAATTACCAATCATCAATCATCAATCATCAATCATCAATCATCAGTCATCAATCATCAATCATCAATCATCAATCATCAATCATCAATCATCAATCATCAATCATAAAACATCAATCATCAATCATCAATCATCAATCATCAATCATCAAATATCAACCATCAACCATCATTCATCAACCATCAATCATCCATTATCAATCATCAATCACCAATCACCAATCATCAATCATCAATCATCAATCATCAATCATCAATCATCAATCATCAATCATCAATCATCAATCATCAATCATCAATCATCAATCATCAATCATCAATCATCAATCATCAATCATCAATCATCAATCATCAATCATCAATCAGCAATCATCAGTCATCAATCATCCATCATAAATCATCAATCGTCAATCATCAATTATCAATCATCAACCATCAATCATCAGCTATCAATCATTAATCATCAATCATCAATCATCAATCATCAAATATCATCCATCAACCATCATTCGTCAACCATCAATCATCCATTATCAATCATCAATCACCAATCACCAATCATCAATCATCAATCATCAATCATCAATCATCAATCATCAATCATCAATCATCAATCATCAATCATCAATCATCAATCATCAATAATCAATCATCAATCATCAATCATCAATCATCAATCATCAATCATCAATCATCAATCATCAATCATCAATAATCAATTATCAATCATCAATCATCAATCGTCAATCATCAATCATTAATCATCGATCATCAATCATCATTCATCAATCATCAGTCATCAATTATCAATCATCAATCATCAATCATCAACCATCAATCATCAATCATCAATCATCAAACATCAATCACCAATTATCAATCATCAATCATCAATCATCAATCATCAATCATCAATCATTAATCATCAATCATCAATCATCAATCATCAATCATCAATCATCAATCATCAATCATCAATCATCAATCATCTATCATCAATCATCAATCATCAATCATCAATTATCAATCATCAACCATCAATCATCAATCATCAATCATCAATCATCACTCATCAATCATCAATCATCAATCATCACTCATCAATCATCAATCAGCAATCAGCAATCATCAGTCATCAATCATCGATCACCAATCATCAATCATCAATCATCAATCATCAGTCATCAATCATCACTCATCAATCATCAATCATCTTTCATCGATCATTAATCATCAATCATCATTCATCAATAACCAATCATCAATCATCAATCATCAATCATCAATCATCAATCATCAATCATCAATCATCAATCATCAATCATCAATCATCAATCATCAATCATCACTCATCAATGCTCAAATATCAACCATCAACCATCAAACATCAACCATCAATCATCAATCATTTATCATCAATCCTCACTCATCAATAATCAATCATCAATCATCAATCATCAAACATCAATCATCAATCATCACTCATCAATGATCAAATATCAACCATCAACCATCAAACATCAACCATCAATCATTAATCGTCAATCATCAATCATCACTCATCAATCATCAATCATCAATCATCACTCATCAATCATCAATCAGCAATCATCAGTCATCAATCATCCATCATCAATCATCAATCATCAATCATCAATCATCAATCATCAATCATCAGTCATCAATCATCTATCATCAATCATCAATCATCAATCATCAATCATCAATCATCAATCATCAATCATCAATCATCAATCATCAATCATCAATCATCAATCATGAATCATCAATCATCAATCATCACTCATCAATGATCAAATATCAAACATCAACCATCAATCATCAATCATCAATCATCAATCATCAATCATCACTCTTCAATCATCAATCATCAAACATCAATAATCAATCATCACTCATCAATGATCAAATATCAACCATCAACCATCAAACATCAGCCATAAATCATTAATCGTCAATCATCAATCATCACTCATCAATCATCAATCATCAATCATGACTGATCAATCATCAATCAGCAATCATCAGTCATCAATCATCCATCATCAATCATCAATCATCAATCATCAATCATCAATCATCAATCATCAATCATCAGTCATCAATCATCAATCATCAGTCATCAATTATCTATCATCTATCATCAATCATCAATCATCAATCATCAATCATCAATTACCAATCATCAATCATCAATCATCAATCATCAATCATCAATCAGCAATCATCAATCATCAATCATCAATCATCAATCATCAAGCATCAATAATCAAGCATCAATCATCAATCATTAATCATCAATCATCAATCATCAATCATCAATCATCAATCATCAATCATCAATCATCAATCATCAATCATCAATCATCAATCATCAATAATCAATCATCAATCATCAATCATCAATCATCAATCATCAATCATCAATCATCAATCATCAATCATCAATCATCAATCATCGATCATCAATCATCAATCATCAATTAACAATCATCAATCATCAATAATCAATCATCAATCATCAACCATCAATCATCAATCATCAATCATCAATCATCAATCATCAATCATCAATCATCAATCATCAATCATCAATCATCAATCATCAATCACCAATTATCAATCATCAATCATCAATCATCAATCATCAATCATCAATCATCTATCATCAATCATCTATCATCAATCATCAAACATTAATCATCAATCATCAATCATCAATCATCAATCATCAATCATCAATCATCAATTAGCAATCATCAATCATCAATCATCAATCATCAATCATCAATAATCAATCATCAATCATCAATCATCAATCATCAATCATCAATCATCAGCCATCAATCATCAATCATCGTTCACCAATCATCAACCATCAATCATCAGCCATCAATCATTAATCATCAATCATCAATCATCAATCATCAATCATCAATCATCAATCATCTATCATCGATCATCAATCATCAATCATCAATCATCAATCATCAATCAACAATCCTCAAGCATCAATCATCAAATATCAACCATCAACCATCAATTATCCACCATCAATCATCAATTATCAATCATCAATCACCAATCATCAATCATCAATCATCAATCATCAAAAAGTAATCATCAATCACCAATCATCAATCATCAAGCATCAATCATCAATCATCAATCATCAATCATCAATCATCAATACTCAATCATCAATCATCAATCATCAATCATCAATCATCAATCATCAATCATCAATCATCAATCATCAATCATCAATAATCAATCATCAATCATCAATTATCAATCATCAATCATCAATCATCAATCATCAATCATCAATCATTAATCATCAATCATCAATCGTCAATCATCAATCATCGATCATCAATCATCAATCATCAATCATCAATCATCAATTATCAATCATCAATCATCAATCATCAATCATCAATCATCAATCATCAACCATCAATCATCAATCATAAATCATCAATCATCAATCACCAATGATCAATCATTAATCATCAATCATCAATCATCAATCATCAATCATCAATCATCTATCATCAATCATCAATCATCAATCATCAATCATCAATCATCAATTATCACTCATCAATCATCAATCATCAATCATCACTCATCAATCATCAATCAGCAATCATCAGTTATCAATCATCGATCATCAATCATCAATCATCAATCATCAATCATCAATCATCAATCTTCAAAAATCAATCATCACTCATCAATCATCAATCATCTTTCATCGATCATTAATCATCAATCATCATTCATCAATAATCAATCATCAATCATCAATCATCAATCATCAATAATCAATCATCAATCATCAATCATCAATCATCAATCATCAATCATCAATCATCAATCATCAATCATCAATCATCAATCATCAATCATCAATCATCAATCATCAATCATCAATCATCAATAACCAATCATCAATCATCACTCATCAATCATCAATCATCAATCATCAATCATCACTCATCAATGATCAAATATTAACCATCAACCATCAAACATCAACCATCAATCATTAATCGTCAATCATCAATCATCACTCATCAATCATCAATCATCAATCATCACTCATCAATCATCAATCAGCAATCATCAGTCATCAATCATCCATCATCAATCATCAAGCATCAATTATCAATCATCAATCATCAATCATCAGTCATCGATCATCTATCATCAATCATCAATCATCAACTATAAATCATAAATCATCAATCATCAATCATCACTCATCAATCATCAATCATCAATCATCAATCATCCATCATCAATCTTCAATCATAAAGCATCAACTATAAATCATTAATCATCAATCATAAATCATCAATCATCAATCATCAATCATCAACCATCAATCATCAATCATCAATCATCAATCATCAATCATCAATCATCAATCATCAATCATCAATCATCAATCATCAATCATCAATCATCTATCATCCTTCATCAATGATCAAATATCAACCATCAACCATCAAACATCAACCATCAATCATCAATCATCAATCATCAATCATCAATCATCACTCATCAATCATCAATCATCAAACATCAATCATCAATCATCACTCATCAATGATCAAATATCAACCATCAATCATCAAACATCAACCATCAATCATTAATCGTCAATCATCAATCATCACTCATCAATCATCAATCATCAATCATCACTCATCAATCATCAATCAGCAATCATCAGTCATCAATCATCCATCATCAATCATCAATCATCAATCATCAACCATCAATCATCAGTCATCAATCATCTATCATCAATCATCAATCGTCAATCATCAATCATCAATTATCAATCATCAATCATCAATCATCAATCATCAATCATCAAACACCAATCATCAATCATCAATCATCACTCATCAATCATCAATCATCAATCATCAATCAGCAATCATCAGTCATCAATCATCGATCATCAATCATCAATCATCAATCATCAATCATCAATCATCAATCATCAATCATCAATCATCAATCATCAATCATCACTCATCAATCATCAATCATCTTTCATCGATCATTAATCATCAATCATCATTCATCAATCATCAATCATCAATCATCAATCATCAATCATCAATCATCAATCATCAATCATCAATCATCAATCATCAATCATCAATCATCAATCATCAATCATCAATCATCAATCATCAATCATCAATCATCAATCATCAATCATCAATCATCAATCATCAATCATCAATCATCAATCATCAATCATCAATCATCTATCATCCTTCATCAATGATCAAATATCAACCATCAACCATCAAACATCAACCATCAATCATCAATCATCAATCATCAATCATCACTCATCAATCATCAATCATCAAACATCAATCATCAATCATCACTCATCAATGATCAAATATCAACCATCAATCATCAAACATCAACCATCAATCATTAATCGTCAATCATCAATCATCACTCATCAATCATCAATCATCAATCATCACTCATCAATCATCAATCAGCAATCATCAGTCATCAATCATCCATCATCAATCATCACTCATCAATCATCAACCATCAATCATCAGTCATCAATCATCTATCATCAATCATCAATCGTCAATCATCAATCATCAATTATCAATCATCAATCATCAATCATCAATCATCAATCATCACTCATCAATCATCAATCATCAAACATCAATCATCAATCATCACTCATCAATGATCAAATATCAACCATCAATCATCAATCATCAGTCATCAATCATCTATCATCAATCATCAATCATCAACTATAAATCATAAATCATCAATCATCAATCATCACTCATCAATCATCAATCATCAATCATCAATCATCCATCATCAATCTTCAATCATAAAGCATCAACTATAAATCATTAATCATCAATCATAAATCATCAATCATCAATCATCAATCATCAACCATCAATCATCAATCATCAATCATCAATCATCAATCATCAATCATCAATCATCAATCATCAATCATCAATCATCAATCATCAATCATCAATCATCAATCATCTATCATCCTTCATCAATGATCAAATATCAACCATCAACCATCAAACATCAACCATCAATCATCAATCATCAATCATCAATCATCAATCATCACTCATCAATCATCAATCATCAAACATCAATCATCAATCATCACTCATCAATGATCAAATATCAACCATCAATCATCAAACATCAACCATCAATCATTAATCGTCAATCATCAATCATCACTCATCAATCATCAATCATCAATCATCACTCATCAATCATCAATCAGCAATCATCAGTCATCAATCATCCATCATCAATCATCAATCATCTTTCATCGATCATTAATCATCAATCATCATTCATCAATCATCAATCATCAATCATCAATCATCAATCATCAATCATCAATCATCAATCATCAATCATCAATCATCAATCATCAATCATCAATCATCAATCATCAAGCATCAATTATCAATCATCAATCATCAATCATCAGTCATCAATCATCTATCATCAATCATCAATCATCAACTATAAATCATAAATCATCAATCATCAATCATCACTCATCAATCATCAATCATCAATCATCAATCATCCATCATCAATCTTCAATCATAAAGCATCAACTATAAATCATTAATCATCAATCATAAATCATCAATCATCAATCATCAATCATCAACCATCAATCATCAATCATCAATCATCAATCATCAATCATCAATCATCAATCATCAATCATCAATCATCAATCATCAATCATCAATCATCTATCATCCTTCATCAATGATCAAATATCAACCATCAACCATCAAACATCAACCATCAATCATCAATCATCAATCATCAATCATCACTCATCAATCATCAATCATCAAACATCAATCATCAATCATCACTCATCAATGATCAAATATCAACCATCAATCATCAAACATCAACCATCAATCATTAATCGTCAATCATCAATCATCACTCATCAATCATCAATCATCAATCATCACTCATTAATCATCAATCAGCAATCATCAGTCATCAATCATCCATCATCAATCATCAATCATCAGTCATCAATCATCAGTCATCAATCATCTATCATCAAGCATCAATCATCAATCATCAATCATCACCTATAAATCATAAATCATCAATCATCACTCATCAATCATCAATCATCAATCATCAATCATCCATCATCAATCTTCAATCACAAAGCATCAACTATAAATCATAAATCATCAATCATAAATCATCAATCATCAATCATCAATCATCAATCATCAATCATCAATCATCAATCATCACTCATCAATGATCAAATATCAACCATCAACCATCAAACAACAACCATCAATCATTAATCGTCAATCATCAATCATCAATCATCAATCATCAATCATCAATCAACAATTATCAAGCATCAATCATCAAATATCAACCATCAACCATCAATCATCAAGCACCAATCATCAATAATCAATCATCAATCATCAATCATCAATCAACAATCATCAATCATCAACCATCAATCATCAATCATCAATCATCAATCATCAATCATTAATCATCAATCATCAATCATCAATCATCAATCATCAATCATCAATCATCAATCATCAATCATCAATCATCAATCATCAATCATCAATCATCAATCATCAATCATCAATCATCAATCATCAATCATCAATCATCAATCATCAATCATCAATCATCAATCATCAATCATCAATCATCAATCATTAATCATCAATCATCAATCATCAATCATCAATCATCAATCATCAATCATCAATCATCACTCATCAATCATCAATTATCAATCATCAATCATCAATCATCAATCATCAATCATCAATCTTCAATCATCTATCATCAATCATCAATCATCAACCATCAACCATCAATCATCAACCACCAATCATCAATAATCAATCATCAATCATCAATCATCAATCATCAATCATCAATCATCAAGCATCAATCATCAATCATCAATCATCAATCATAAATCATCAATCATCAATCATCAGTCATCAATCATCCATCATCAATCATCAATCATCAATCATCAATCATCAATCATCAATCATCGATCATCACTCATCAATCATCAATCGTCAATCATCAATCATCAATCATCAATCATCATTCATCAATCATCAAGCATCAACTATTATTCATAAATCATCAATCATCAATCATCAATCATCAATCATCACTCATCAATCATCAATCATCAATCATCAGTCATCAATCATCCATCATCAATCATCAACCATCAATCATCAGTCATCAATCATGCATCATCAATCAGCAATCATCAATCATCAATTATCAACTATAAATCATAAATCATCAATCATCACTCATCAATCATCAATCATCAATCATCAATCATCCATCATCAATCTTCAATCACAAAGCATCAACTATAAATCATAAATCATCAATCATAAATCATCAATCATCAATCATCAATCATCAATCATCAATCATCAATCATCAATCATCACTCATCAATGATCAAATATCAACCATCAACCATCAAACAACAACCATCAATCATTAATCGTCAATCATCAATCATCAATCATCAATCATCAATCATCAATCAACAATTATCAAGCATCAATCATCAAATATCAACCATCAACCATCAATCATCAAGCACCAATCATCAATAATCAATCATCAATCATCAATCATCAATCAACAATCATCAATCATCAACCATCAATCATCAATCATCAATCATCAATCATCAATCATTAATCATCAATCATCAATCATCAATCATCAATCATCAATCATCAATCATCAATCATCAATCATCAATCATCAATCATCAATCATCAATCATCAATCATCAATCATCAATCATCAATCATCAATCATCAATCATCAATCATCAATCATCAATCATCAATCATCAATCATCAATCATCAATCATTAATCATCAATCATCAATCATCAATCATCAATCATCAATCATCAATCATCAATCATCACTCATCAATCATCAATTATCAATCATCAATCATCAATCATCAATCATCAATCATCAATCTTCAATCATCTATCATCAATCATCAATCATCAACCATCAACCATCAATCATCAACCACCAATCATCAATAATCAATCATCTATCATCAATCATCAATCATAACTCATCAATCATCAATCATCAATCATCCATCATCAATCATCAATCATCAACTATAAATCATAAATCATCAATCATCAATCATCAATCATCAATCATCAATCATCAATTATCAATCATCAATCATCAATCATCAATCATCAATCTTCAATCAACAATCGTCACTCATCAATCATCAATCATCATTCATCAATAATCAATCATGAATCATCAATCATCAATCATCAATCATCAATTATCAATCCTCAATCATCAATCATCAATCATCAATCATCAATCATCATTCATCAATCATCAATCATCAATCATCAATCATCAATCATCAATCATCAATCATCAATCATCAATCATCAATCATCAATCATCAATCATCAATCATGAATCATGAATCATGAATCATCAATCATCAATCATCAATCATCAATCATCAATCATCAATCATCATTCATCAATCATCAATAATCGATCATCACTCATCAATCATCAATCGTCAATCATCAATCATCGATCATCAATCATCAATCATTAATCATCAATCATCAATCATCAAGCATCAACTATAAATCATAAATCATCAATCATCAATCATCAATCATCAATCATCAATCATCAATCATCACTCATCAATCATCAATCATCAATCATCAGTCATCAATCATCCATCATCAATCATCAATCATCAATCATCAGTCATCAATCATGCATCATCAATCATCAATCATCAACTATAAATCATAAACCATCAATCATCAATCATCAATCATCAATCATCAATCATCAATCATCAATCATCAATCATCAATCATCAATCATCAATCATCAATCATCAATCATCAATCATCAATCATCAATCATCAATCATCAATCATCAATCATCAATCATCAATCATCAATCATCAATCATCAATCATCAATCATCAATCATCAATCATCAATCATCACTCATCAATCATCAATCATCAACCATCAATCATCAATCATCAATCATCAATCATCAATCATCAATCATCAATCATCAATCATCTAGCATCAACTATAAATCATTAATCATCAATCATCAATCATCAATCATCAATCATCAATCATCAATCATCAATCATTAATTATCAATCATCAATCATCAATCATCAATCATCAATCATCAATCATCAATCATCAATCATCAATCATCAATCATCAATCATCAATCATCAATCATCAATCATAAATCATCAATTATCTATCATCAATCATCAATCATCAATCATCAATCATCAATCATCAATTATCAATCATCAATCATCAATCATCAATCATCAATCATCACTCATCAATCATCAATCATCATTCATCGATCATTAATCATCAATCATCCATCATCAATCATCAATCATCAATAATCAATCATCAATCATCAATCATCAATCATCAATCATCAATCATCAATCATCAATCATCAATCATCAATCATCAATCATCAATCATCAATCATCAACCATCAATCATCAATCATCAATCATCAATCATCAATCATCAATCATCAATCATCAATCTTCAATCATCACTCATCAATCATCAATCATCAATCATCAATCATCAATCATCAATCATCACTCATCAATGATCAAATATCAACCATCAACCATCAATCATTAACCATCAATCATTAATCATCAATCATCAATCATCAATGATCAATCATCAATCAACAATCATCAATCATCAATCATCAAATATCAACCATCAACCATCAATCATCAACCACCAATCATCAATCATCAATCATCAATCATCAATCATCAATCATCAATCATCAATCATCAATCAGCAATCATCAATCATCAATCATCAATCATCAATCATCAATCATCAATCATCAATCATCAATCATCAATCATCAATCATCAATCATCAATCATCAATCATCAATCATCAACCATCAATCATCAATCATCAATCATCGATCATCAATCATCAATCATCAATCATCAATCATCAATCATCAATCATCAATCATCACTCATCAATCATCGATCATCAATCATCAATCATCAATCAAAAATCATCAATCATTAATGATCAATCATCAATCATCAATCATCAATCATCAATCATCAATCATCAATCATCGATCATCAATCATCACTCATCAATCATCAATCATCAATCATTAATAATCAATCATCAATAATCAATCATCAATCATCAGTAATCAATAATCCATCATCAATCATCAATCATCAACTATAAATCATAAATCATCATTACTCGATCATCGATCATCACTCATCAATCATCAATCATCAATCATCAATCATCAATCATCAATCATCAATCATCAATCATCAATCATCAATCATCAATCATCAATCATCAATCATCAATCAGCAATCATTAATCATCAATCATCAATCATCAATCATCAATCATCAATCATCAATCATCAATCATCAATCATCAATCATCAATCATCAATCATCAATCATCAATCATCAATCATCAATCACCAATCATCAATCATCAATCATCAATTATCAATCCTCAATCATCAATCATCAATCATCAATCATCAATCATCAATCATCTAGCATCAACTATAAATCATTAATCATCAATCATCAATCATCAATCATCAATCATCAATCATCAATCATCAATCATCAATAATCGATCATCACTCATCAATCATCAATCGTCAATCATCAATCATCAATCATCAATCATCAATCATCAATCATCAAGCATCAACTATAAATCATAAATCATCAATCATTAATCATCAATCATCACTCATCAATCATCAATCATCAGTCATCAATCATCCATCATCAATCATCAATCATCAATCATCAGTCATCAATCATGCATCATCAATCATCAATCATCAACTATAAATCATAAACCATCAATCATCAATCATCAATCATCAATCATCAATCATCAATCATCAATCATCAATCATCAATCATCAATCATCAATCATCAATCATCAATCATCAATCATCAATCATCAATCATCAATCATCAATCATCAATCATCAATCATCAATCATCAATCATCAATCATCAATCATCAATCATCAATCATCAATCATCAATCATCAATCATCAATCATCAATCATCAATCATCAATCATCAATCATCAATCATCAATCATCAATCATCAATCATCAATCATCACTCATCAATCATCAATCATCAACCATCAATCATCAATCATCAATCATCAATCATCAATCATCAATCATCAATCATCAATCATCAATCATCAATCATCAATCATCAATCATCTGGCATCAACTATAAATCATCAATCATCAATCATCAATCATCAATCATCAATCATCAATCATCAATCATCAATCATCAATCATCAATCATCAATTATCAATCATCAAACATCAATCATCAATCATCAATCATCAATCATAAATCATCAATTATCAATCATCAATAATCAATCATCAATCATCAATCATCAATTATCAATCATCAATCATCAATCATCAATCATCAATCATCAATCATCAATCATCACTCATCAATCATCAATCATCATTCATCGATCATTAATCATCAATCATCCATCATCAATCATCAATCATCAATAATCAATCATCAATCATCAATCATCAATCATCAATCATCAATCATCAATCATCAATCATCAATCATCAATCATCAATCATCAATCATCAATCATCAATCATCAATCATCAATCATCAATCATCAATCATCAACCATCAATCATCAATCAGCAATCATCAATCATCAATCATCAATCATCAATCATCAATCATCAATCATCAATCATCAATCATCAATCATCAATCATCAATCATCAATCATCAATCATCAATCATCAATCATCAATCATCAATCATCAATCATCAATCATCAATCATCAATCATCAATCATCAATCATCAATCATCAATCATCACTCATCAATCATCAATCATCAACCATCAATCATCAATCATCAATCATCAATCATCAATCATCAATCATCAATCATCAATCATCAATCATCAATCATCAATCATCAATCATCTGGCATCAACTATAAATCATCAATCATCAATCATCAATCATCAATCATCAATCATCAATCATCAATCATCAATCATCAATCATCAATCATCAATCATCAATCATCAATCATCAATCATCAATCATCAATCATCAATCATCGATCATCAATCATCAATCATCAATCATCAATCATCAATCATCAATCATCAATCATCAATCATCAATCATCAATCATCAATCATCAATCATCACTCATCAATCATCGATCATCAATCATCAATCATCAATCAAAAATCATCAATCATTAATGATCAATCATCAATCATCAATCATCAATCATTAATAATCAATCATCAATAATCAATCATCAGTAATCAATAATCCATCATCAATCATCAACTATAAATCATAAATCATCAATACTCAATCATCAATCATCACTCATCAATCATCAATCATCGATCATCGATCATCGATCATCACTCATCAATCATCAATCATCAATCATCAATCATCAATCATCAATCATCAATCATCAATCATCAATCATCAATCATCAATCATCAATCATCAATCATCAATCAGCAATCATCAATCATCAATCATCAATCATCAATCATCAATCATCAATCATCAATCATCAATCATCAATCATCAATCATCAATCACCAATTAGCAATCATCAATCATCAATCATCAATCATCAATCATCAATCATCAATCATCAATCATCAATCATCAATCATCAATCATCAATCATCAACCATCAATCATCAATCATCAATCATCAATCATCAATCACCAATCAGCAATCATCAATCATCAATCATCAATCATCAATCATCAATCATCAATCATCAATCATCAATCATCAATCATCAATCATCAATCATCAAGCATCAATCATCAATCATCAATCATCAAACATCAATCATCAATCATCAATCATCAATCATCAATCATCAATCATCAATCATCGATCATCAATCTTCAATTACCAATCATCAATCTTCAATCATCAATAATCAATCATCAATCATCATCAATCATCAATCATCAATCATCAATCATCAATCATCAATCATCGATCATCAATCATCAATCATCAATCATCAATCATCAATCATGAATCATCAATCATCAATCATCAATCATCAATCATCAATCATCAATCATCAATCATCAATCATCAATCATCAATCATCAATCATCAATAATCAATCATCAATCATCAATCATCAATCATCAATCATCAATTATCAATCATCAATCGTCAATTATCAATCATCAATCAGCAATCATCAATTATCAATCATCAATCATCAATCATCAATCATCAATCATCAATCAACAATCATCAATCATCCATCATCAATCATCAATCATCAACTATAAATCATAAATCATAAATCATAAATCATAAATCATAAATCATCAATCATCAATCATCTACCATCAATCATCAATCACCAATCATCAATCATCAATCATCACTCATCAATCATCAATCATCAATCATCAATCATCAGTCATCAATCATCAATCACCAATCATCAATCATCAATCATCAATCATCAATTATCAATCATCAATCATCAATCATCAATCATCAATCATCGATCATCAATCATCAATCATCAATCATCAATAATCAATCATCAATCATCAATCATCAATCATCGATCATCATTCATCCATCATCAATCATCAATCATCAATCATCAATCATCAATCATCAATCATCAATCATCAATCATCAATCATCAATCATCAATCATCAATCATCAATCATCAATCATCAATCATCAATCATCAATCATCAATCATCAATCATCAATCATCAATCATCAATCATCAAACATCGATCATCAATCATCAATCATCAATCATCAATCATCAATCATCAATCATCAATCATCAATTTTCAATCATCAGTCATCAATCATCAATCATCAATCATCAATCATCAATCATCAAAAATCAATCATCAATCATCAATCATCAATCATCAATCATCAATCATCAATCATCAATCATCAATCATCAATCATCAATCATCAATCATCAATCATCAATCATCAATCATCAATCATCAATCATCAATCATCAATCACCAATCATTAATCATCAATCATCAATCATCAATCATCAATCATTAATCATCAATCATCAATCATCAATCATCAATCATAAATCATCAATTATCAATCATCAATCATCAATTATCAATCATCAATCATCAATCATCAATCATCAATCATCAATCATCAATCATCAATCATCAATCATCAATCATCAATCATCAATCATCAATCATCAATCATCAATCATCAATCATCAATCATCAATCATCAATCATCAATCATCAATCATCAATCATCAATCATCAATCATCAATCATCAATCATCAATCATCAATCATCAATCATCAATCATCAATCATCAATCAGCTATCATCAATCATCAATCATCAATCATCTATCACCAATCATCAATCATCAATCATCAATTATCAATCATCAATCATCAATCATCAATCATCAATCATCACTCATCAATCATCAATCATCAATCATCAGTTTTCAATCATCCATCATCAATCATCAATCATCAATCATCAATCATCAATCATCAATTATCAGTCATCAATCATCAATCATCAATCATCAATCATCAATCATCAACCATCAATCATCAATCATCAATTATCAATCATCAATCATCAATCATCAACCATCAATCATCAATCATCAATCATCAATCATCAATCATCAATCATTAATCATCAATCATCAATCATCAATCATCAATCATCTATCATCAATCATCAATCACCAATCATTACTCATCAATCATCAATCATCAATCATCAGTCATAAATCATCCATCATCAAACATCAATCATCAATCATCAGTCATCAATCATCCATTATCAATCATCAATCATCAACTATAAATCATAAATCATCAATCATCAATCATCAATCATCAATTATCAATCATCAATCATCAATCATCAATCACCAATTATCAATCATCAATCATGAATCATCAAATATTAATCATCAATCATCAAGCATCACTCATCAATGATCAAATATCACTCATCAATGATCAATCATCAACCATCAATCATTAATCATCAATCATCAATCCTCAATCATCAATCATCAATCAACAATCATCAAGCATCAATCATCAAATATCAACCATCAACAATCAATTCTCAACCACCAATCATCAACAATCAATAATCAATCATCAATCATCAATGTTCAATCATCAATCATCAATCATCAATCATCAATCATCAATCATCAATCATCAATCATCAATCATCAATCATCAATCATCAATCATCAATCATCAATCATCAATCATCAATCATCAATCATCAATCATCAATCATCAATCATCAATCATCAATCATCAATCATCAATCATCAATCATCAATCATCAATCATCAATCATCAATCATCAATCATCAATCATCAGTCATCAATCATCAATCATCAATCATCAATCATCAATCATCAATCATCAATCATCAATCATCAATCATCAATCATCAATCATCAATCATCAATCATCAATCATCAATCATCAACCATCAATCATCAATCATCAATTATCAATCATCAATCATCAATCATCAACCATCAATCATCAATCATCAATCATCAATCATCAATCATCAATCATCAATCATCAATCATCAATCATCAATCATCTATCATCAATCATCAATCACCAATCATCAATCATCAATCATCACTCATCAATCATCAATCATCAATCATCAGTCATCAATCATCCATCATCAATCAACAATCATCAATCATCAATCATCAATCATCCATCATCAATCATCAATCATCAATCATCGATCATCAATCATCAACTATAAATCATAAATCATCAATCCTCAATCATCAATCATCACTCATCAATCATTCATCAATCATCAATCATTCATCATCAATCATCAATTATCAAGCATCAACTATAAATCATTAATCATCAATCATCAATCATCAATCATCAATCAGCAATCATCAATCATCAATCATCAATCATCAATCATCAATCATCAATTATCAATCATCAATCATCAATCATCAATCATCAATCATCAATCATCAATCATCAATCATCAATCATCAATCATCAATCATCAATCATCAATCATCAATCATCAATCATCAATCATCAATCATTAATCATCAAACATCAATCATCAATCATCCATCATCAATCATCAACTAAAAATCGTAAATCATCAATCATCAATCATCAATCAGCAATCATCAATCATCAATCATCAATCATCAATCATCAATCATCAATCATCAATCATCAATCATCAATCATCAATCATCAATCATCAATCATCAATCATCAATCATCAATCATCACTCATCAATCATCAAGCATCAAGCATCACTCATCAATGATCAAATATCACTCATCAATGATCAATCATCAACCATCAATCATTAATCATCAATAATCAATCCTCAATCATCAATCAACAATCATCTAGCATCAGTCATCAAATATCAACCATCAACAATCAATTCTCAACCACCAATCATCAACAATGAATCATCAATCATCAATCATCAATCATCAATCATCAATCATCAATCATCAAGCATCACTCATCAATTATCAATTATCAATCATCAATCATCAATCATCAATCATCAATCATCAATCATCAATCATCAATCATCAATCATCAATCATCAATCATCAATCATCAATCATCAATCATCAATCATCAATCATCAATCATCAATCATCAATCATCAATCATCAATCATCAATCATCAATCATCAATCATCAATCATCAATCATCAATCATCAATCATCACTCATCAATCATCAATCATCAATCATCAATCATCAATCATCAATCATCAAGCATTACTCATCAATGATCAAATATCAATCATCAATCATCAATCATCAATCATCAATCATCAGTCATCAATCATCAATCATCAATCATCAATCATCAATCATCAATCATCAATCATCAATCATCAATCATCAATCATCAATCATCAATCATCAATCATCAATCATCAATCATCAATCATCAATCATCAATCATCAATCATCAATCATCAATCATCAACCATCAATCATCAATCATCAATTATCAATCATCAATCATCAATCATCAACCATCAATTATCAATCATCAATCATCAATCATCAATCATCAATCATCAATCATCAATCATCAATCATCAATCATCTATCATCAATCATCAATCACCAATCATCAATCATCAATCATCACTCATCAATCATCAATCATCAATCATCAGTCATCAATCATCCATCATCAATCAACAATCATCAATCATCAATCATCAATCATCCATCATCAATCATCAATCATCAATCATCGATCATCAATCATCAACTATAAATCATAAATCATCAATCCTCAATCATCAATCATCACTCATCAATCATTCATCAATCATCAATCATTCATCATCAATCATCAATTATCAAGCATCAACTATAAATCATTAATCATCAATCATCAATCATCAATCATCAATCAGCAATCATCAATCATCAATCATCAATCATCAATCATCAATCATCAATCATCAATTATCAATCATCAATCATCAATCATGAATCATCAATCATCAATCAGCAATCATCAATCATCAATCATCAATCATCAATCATCAATCATCAATCATCAATCATCAATCATCAATCATCAATCATCAATCATCAATCATCAATCATCAATCATCAATCATCAATCATCAATCATCAATCATCAATCATCAATCATCAATCATTAATCATCAAACATCAATCATCAATCATCCATCATCAATCATCAACTAAAAATCGTAAATCATCAATCATCAATCATCAATCAGCAATCATCAATCATCAATCATCAATCATCAATCATCAATCATCAAT
The DNA here is from genome assembly GCA_954870665.1 of Stratiomys singularior. NCBI lineage: Eukaryota > Metazoa > Arthropoda > Insecta > Diptera > Stratiomyidae > Stratiomys > Stratiomys singularior. Next base: position 41,350 of record CATOZT010000194.1, read on the forward strand.
CATCAATCATCAATCATCAATCATCGATCATCAATCATCAATCATCAATCATCAATCATCACTCATCAATCATCAAGCATCAAGCATCACTCATCAATGATCAAATATCACTCATCAATGATCAATCATCAACCATCAATCATTAATCATCAATAATCAATCCTCAATCATCAATCAACAATCATCTAGCATCAGTCATCAAATATCAACCATCAAATATCAATTCTCAACCACCAATCATCAACAATGAATCATCAATCATCAATCATCAATCATCAATCATCAAGCATCACTCATCAATGATCAATTATCAATCATCAATCATCAATCATCAATCATCAATCATCAATCATCAATCATCAATCATCAATCATCAATCATCAATCATCAATCATCAATCATCAATCATCAATCATCAATCATCAATCATCAATCATCAATCATCAATCATCACTCATCAATCATCAATCATCAATCATCAATCATCAATCATCAAGCATTACTCATCAATGATCAAATATCAATCATCAATCATCAATCATCAATCATCAATCATCAATCATCAATCATCAATCATCAATCATCAATCATCAATCATCAATCATCAATCATCAATCATCAATCATCAATCATCAATCATCAATCATCACTCATCAATCATTTATCATCAATCATCAACCTTCAATCATCAATCATCAATCATCAATCATAAATCATCAATCATCAATCATCAATCATCAATCATCAATCATCAATCATCAATCATCAATCATCAATCATCAATCATGAATCATCAATCATCAATCATCAATCATCAATCATCAATCATCAATCATCAATCATCTATCATCAATCATCAATCATCAATCATCAATCATCAATCATCAATCATCAATCATCAATCATCAATCATCAATCATCAAACATCAATCATCAATCATCCATCATCAATCAACAACTAAAAATCATAAATCATCAATCATCAATCATCAATCATCAATCATCAATCATCAATCATCAATAATCAAACATCAATCATCAATCATCAACTAAAAATCATAAATCATCAATCATCAATCATCAATCAGCAATCATCAATCATCAATCATCAATCATCAATCATCAATCATCAATCATCAATCATCAATCATCAATCATCAATCATCAATCATCAATCATCAATCATCAATCATCAATCATCAATCATCAATCATCAATCATCAATCATCACTCATCAATCATCAATCATCAATCATCAATCATCAATCATCAAGCATTACTCATCAATGATCAAATATCAATCATCAATCATCAATCATCAATCATCAATCATCAATCATCAATCATCAATCATCAATCATCAATCATCAATCATCAATCATCACTCATCAATCATTTATCATCAATCATCAACCTTCAATCATCAATCATCAATCATCAATCATAAATCATCAATCATCAATCATCAATCATCAATCATCAATCATCAATCATCAATCATCAATCATCAATCATCAATCATCAATCATCAATCATCAATCATCAATCATCAATCATCAATCATCAATCATCAATCATCAATCATCAATCATCAATCATCTATCATCAATCATCAATCATCAACCATCAATCATCAATCATCAATCATCAATCATCAATCATCAAACATCAATCATCAATCATCCATCATCAATCAACAACTAAAAATCATAAATCATCAATCATCAATCATCAATCATCAATCATCAATCATCAATCATCAATAATCAAACAACAATCATCAATCATCAACTAAAAATCATAAATCATCAATCATCAATCATCAATCAGCAATCATCAATCATCAATCATGAATCATCAATCATCAATCATCAATCATCAATCATCAATCATCAATCATCAATCATCAATCATCAATCATCAATCATCAATCATCAATCATCAATCATCAATCATCAATCATCAAACATCAATCATCAATCATCAATCATCAAGCATCAAGCATCACTCATCAATGATCAAATATCACTCATCAATGATCAATCATCAACCATCAATCATTAATCATCAATAATCAATCCTCAATCATCAATCATAAATCATCATCATCAATCACCAATCATCTAGCATCAGTCATCAAATATCAACCGTAAACAATCAATTCTCAACCACCAATCATCAACAATCAATCATCAATCATCAATCATCAATCATCAATCATCAAACATCAATCATCAATCATCAATCATCAATCATCAAGCATCAATCATCAAGCATCACTCATCAATGATCAAATATCACTCATCAATGATCAATCATCAACCATCAATCATTAATCATCAATCATCAATCCTCAATCATCAATCATCAATCAACAATCATCAAGCATCAATCATCAAATATCAACCATCAACAATCAATTCTCAACCACCAATCATCAAAAATCAATCATCAATCATCAATCATCAATCATCAATCATCAATCATCAATCATCAATCATCAATCATCAATCATCAATCATCAATCATCAATCATCAATCATCAATCATCAATCATCAATCATCAATCATCTATCATCAATCATCAATCATCAATCATCAATCATCAATCATCAACCATCAATGATCAATCATCAATCATCAATCATCAATCATCAACCATCAATCATCAATTATCACTCATCAATCATTTATCATCAATCATCAACCATCAATCATCAATCATCAATCATAAATCATCAATCATCAATCATCAATCAGCAATCATCAATCATCAATCATCAATCATCAATCATCAATCATCAATCATCAATCATCAATCATCAATCATCAATCATCAATCATCAATCATCAATAATCAAACATCAATCATCAATCATCAACTAAAAATCATAAATCATCAATCATCAATCATCAATCAGCAATCATCAATCATCAATCATCAATCATCAATCATCAATCATCAATTATCAATCATCAATCATCAATCATCAATCATCAATCATCAATCATCAATCATCAATCATCAATCATCAATCATCAATAATCAAACATCAATCATCAATCATCAACTAAAAATCATAAATCATCAATCATCAATCATCAAGCATCACTCATCAATGATCAATCATCAACCATCAATCATTAATCATCAATCATCAATCCTCAATCATCAATCAACAATAATCAAGCATCAATCATCAAAAATCAACCATCAACAATCAATTCTCAACCACCAATCATCAACAATCAATCATCAATCATCAATCATCAATCATCAATCATCAATCATCAATCATCAATCATCAATCATCAATCATCAATCATCAATCATCAATCATCAATCATCAATCATCAATCATCAATCATCAATCATCAATCATCAATCATCAATCATCAATCATCAATCATCAATCATCAATCATCAATCATCAATCATCAATCATCAATCATCAATCATCTATCATCAATCATCAATCATCAATCATCAATCATCAATCATCAATCATCAATCATCAATCATCAATCATCAATCATCAATCATCAACCATCAACCATCAATCATCAATCATCAATCATCAATCATCAATCATCAACCATCAATCATCAATCATCACTCATCAATCATTTATCATCAATCATCAACCATCAATCATCAATCATCAATCATAAATCATCAATCATCAATCATCAATCATCAATCATCAATCATCAATCATCAATCATCAATCATCAATCATCAATCATCAATCATCAATCATCAATCATCAATCATCAATCATCAATCATTAATAATCAATCATCAGTCATCAATCATCACCCATCAATCATCAATCATCAATCATCAATCATCAATCATCAATCATCAATCATCAATCATCAATCATCAATCATCAATCATCAATCATCAATCATCAATCATCAAACATCAATCATCACTCATGAATTATCGATCATCATTCATCGATCATCGATCATCAATCATCAATCATCAATCACCAATCATCAATCAACAATCATCAATCATCAATCATCAATCATCAATCATCAATCATCAATCATCAATCATCAATCATCAATCATCAATCATCAATCATCAATCATCAATCATCAATCATCAATCATCAATCATCAATCATCAATCATCAATCATCAACCATCAACCATCAATCATCAATCATCAATCATCAATCATCAATCATCAATCATCAATCATCAATCATCAATCTTCAATCATTAATAATCAATCATCAGTCATCAATCATCACCCATCAATCATCAATCATCAATCATCAATCATCAATCATCAATCATCAATCATCAATCATCAATCATCAATCATTAATCATCAATCATCAACCATCAATCATCAATCATCAATCATCAATCATCAATCATCAATATTCAATCATCAATCATCAATCATCAATCATCAATCATCAACCATCAATCATCAATCATCAATCATCAATCATCAATATTCAACCATCAATCATCAATCATCAATCATCAATCATCAATCATCAATCATCAATCATCAATCATCAATCATCAATCATCAATCATGAATCATCAATCATCAATCATCTATCATCAATCATCAATCATCAATCATCAATCATCAGTCATCAATCATCACTCATCAATCATCAATCATCAGTCATCAATCGTCCATCATCAATCATCAATCATCAATCATCAATCATCAATCATCAATCATCCATCATCAATCATCAATCATCAATCATCAATCATCAATCATCAACTATAAATCATAAATCATCAATCCTCAATCATCACTCATCAATCATCAATCATTAATCATCAATCATCCATCATCAATCATCAATTATCAAGCATCAACAATAAATCATTAATCATCAATCATCAATCATCAATCATCAATCATCAATCATCAATCATCAATTATCAATCATCAACCATCAATCATCAATCATCAATCATCAATCATCAATCATCAATCATCAATCATCAATAATCAATCATCAATCATCAATTATCAATCATCAATCATCAACCATCAATCATCAATCATCAATCATCAATCATCAATCATCAATCACCAATCATCAATCATCAATCATCAATCATCTATCATCAATCATCAATCACCAATCATTACTCATCAATCATCAATCATCAATCATCAGTCATAAATCATCCATCATCAATCATCAATCATCAATCATCAGTCATCAATCATCCATTATCAATCATCAATCATCAATCATCAACTATAAATCATAAATCATCAATCATCAATCATCAATCATCAATTATCAATCATCAATCATCAATCATCAATCATCAATCATCAATCATCAATCATCAATCATCAATCATAAATCATCAATCCTCAATCATCAATCATCAATCATCAATCATCAATCATCAATCATCCAACATCAATCATCAATCATCAATCATCAATCATCAACCATCAATCATCAATCATCAATCATCAATCGTCAATCATCAATCATCAATCATCAATCATCAATCATCAATCATCAATCATCAAGCATCAGCCATCAATTATCAATCATCAATCATCAATCATCAATCATCAATCATCAATCATCAATCATCAATCATCAATCATCAATCATCAGTCATCAATCATCAATCATCAATCATCAATCATCAATCATCAATCATCAATCATCAATCATCAATCATCAATCATCAATCATCAATCATCAATCATCAATCATGAATCATCAATCATCAATCATCTATCATCAATCATCAATCATCAATCATCAATCATCAATCATCAATCATCAATCATCAATCATCAATCATCAACCATCAATCATCAATCATCAATCATCAATCATCAATCATCAATCATCAATCATCAATCATGAATCATCAATCATCAATCATCTATCATCAATCATCAATCATCAATCATCAATCATCAATCATCAATCATCAATCATCACTCATCAATCATCAATCATCAGTCATCAATCATCCATCATCAATCTTCAATCATCAATCATCAATCATCAATCATCAATCATCCATCATCAATCATCAATCATCAATCATCAACTATAAATCATAAATCATCAATCCTCAATCATCACTCATCAATCATCAATCATTAATCATCAATCATCCATCATCAATCATCAATTATCAAGCATCAACTATAAATCATTAATCATCAATCATCAATCATCAATCATCAATCATCAGTCATCAATCATCCATCATCAATCATCAATCATCAATCATCAATCATCAATCATCCATCATCAATCATCAATCATCAACTATAAATCATAAATCATCAATCCTCAATCATCACTCATCAATCATCAATCATTAATCATCAATCATCCATCATCAATCATCAATTATCAAGCATCAACTATAAATCATTAATCATCAATCATGTATCATCAATCATCAATCATCAATCATCAATCATCAACCATCAATCATCAATCATCAATCATCAATCATCAATCATCAATCATCAATCATCAATCATCAATCATCAATCATCAATCATCAATCATCAATCATCAATCATCAATCATCAATCATCAATCATCAATCATCAATCATCAATCATCAAACATCAATCATCAATCATCAATCATCAATCATCAATCATCAATCATCAATCATCAATCATCAATCATCAATCATCAATCATCAATCATCAATCGTCAATCATCAATCATCAATCATCAATCATCAATCATCAATCATCAATCATCAATCATCAATCATCAATCATCAACAATCAATAATCAATCATCAATCATCAATCGTCAATCATCAATCATCAATCATCAATCATCAATCATCAATCATCAATCATCAATCATCAATCATCACTCATCAATCATCAATCATCAATCATCAATCATCAATCCTCAATCATCAATCATCAATCATCAATCATCAATCATCAATCATCAATCATCAATCATCAATCATCAATCATCAATCATCAATCATCAATCATCAATCATCAATCATCAATCATCAATCATCAATCATCTATCATCAATCATCAATCACCAATCATTACTCATCAATCATCAATCATCAATCATCAGTCATAAATCATCCATCATCAATCATCAATCATCAATCATCAGTCATTAATCATCCATTATCAATCATCAATCATCAATCATCAACTATAAATCATAAATCATCAATCATCAATCATCAATCATCAATTATCAATCATCAATCATCAATCATCAATCATCAATCATCAATCATCAACTATAAATCATAAATCATCAATCCTCAATCATCAATCATCAATCATCAATCATCAATCATCAATCATCAATCATCAATCATCAATCATCAAACATCAATCATCAATCATCAATCATCAATCATCAATCATCAATCATCAACCATCAATCATCAATCATCAATCATCAATCATCAATCGTCAATCATCAATCATCAATCATCAATCATCAATCATCAACCATCAATTATCAATCATCAATCATCAATCATCAATCATCAATCATCAATCATCAATCATCAATCATCAATCATCAATCATCAATCATCAATCATCAATCATCAATCATCAATCATCAATCATCAATCATCAATCATCAATCATCAATCATCAATCATCAATCATCAATCATCAATCATCAATCATCAATCATCAATCATCAATCATCAATCATGAATCATCAATCATCAATCATCTATCATCAATCATCAATCATCAATCATCAATCATCAATCATCAATCATCAATCATCAATCATCAATCATCAATCATCAACCATCAATCATCAATCATCAATCATCAATCATCAATCATCAATCATCAATCATCAATCATCAATCATCAATCATCAATCATCAATCATCAATCATCTATCATCAATCATCAATCATCAATCATCAATCATCAGTCATAAATCATCCATCATCAATCATCAATCATCAATCATCAGTCATTAATCATCCATTATCAATCATCAATCATCAATCATCAACTATAAATCATAAATCATCAATCATCAATCATCAATCATCAATTATCAATCATCAATCATCAATCATCAATCATCAATCATCAATCATCAACTATAAATCATAAATCATCAATCCTCAATCATCAATCATCAATCATCAATCATCAATCATCAATCATCAATCATCAATCATCAATCATCAATCATCAATCATCAAACATCAATCATCAATCATCAATCATCAATCATCAATCATCAATCATCAATCATCAACCATCAATCATCAATCATCAATCATCAATCGTCAATCATCAATCATCAATCATCAATCATCAATCATCAACCATCAATTATCAATCATCAATCATCAATCATCAATCATCAATCATCAATCATCAATCATCAATCATCAATCATCAATCATCAATCATCAATCATCAATCATCAATCATCAATCATCAATCATCAATCATCAATCATCAATCATCAATCATCAATCATGAATCATGAATCATCAATCATCTATCATCAATCATCAATCATCAATCATCAATCATCAATCATCAATCATCAATCATCAATCATCAATCATCAATCATCAACCATCAATCATCAATCATCAATCATCAATCATCAATCATCAATCATCAATCATCAATCATCAATCATGAATCATCAATTATCAATCATCTATCATCAATCATCAATCATCAATCATCAATCATCAGTCATCAATCATCACTCATCAATCATCAATCATCAATCATCAATCATCAATCATCAATCATCAATCATCAATCATCAATCATCAATCATCAATCATCAATCATCAATCATCAATCATCAATCATCAATCATCAATCATCAATCATCAATCATCAAACATCAATCATCAATCATCAATCATCAATCATCAATCATCAATCATCAATCATCAAACATCAATCATCAATCATCAATCATCAATCATCCATCATCAATCATCAATCATCAATCATCAATCATCAATCATCCATCATCAATCATCAATCATCAATCATCAACTATAAATCATATATCATCAATCCTCAATCATCACTCATCAATCATCAATCATTAATCATCAATCATCC
>CATOZT010000195.1:0-21041 GCA_954870665.1 Stratiomys singularior
CATCAATCATCAATAATCAATCATCAATCATCACTCATCAATCATCAATCATCAATCATCAATCATCAATCATCAATCATCAATCATCACTCATCAATCATCAATCATCAATCATCAATCATCAATCATAAATCATCAATCATCGAACATCAATCATCAAGCATCAGTCAAAAATCACCAATCATCAATCATCAATCATCAATCATCAATCATCAATCATCACTCATCAATCATCAATCATCAATCATCAATCATTAATAATCAATCATCAATCATCAATCATCACTCATCAATCATCAATCATCAATCATCAATCATCAATCATCGAACATCAATCACCAAGCATCAATCATCAATCATAAATCATCAATCATCGATCATCAATCATTAATAATCAATCATCAATCATCACTCACCAATCATCAATCATCAATCATCAATCATCAATCATCAATCATCAATCATCAATCATCAATCATCAATCATCAATCATCAATCATCAATCATCAATCATCAATCATCAATCATCAATCATCAATCATCAATCATCAATCATCAATCATCAATCATCAATCATCAATCATCAATCATCAATCATCAATCATCAATCATCAATATTCAATCATCAATCATCAATCATCAATCATCAATCATCAATCATCAATCGTCAATCATCGATCATCAATCATCAATCATCAATCATCAATCATCAATCATCAATCATCAATCATCAATCATCAATCATCAATCATCAATCATCAATCATCAATCATCAATCATCAATCATCAATCATCAATCATCAATCATCAATCATCAATCATCAATCATCAATCATCCATCATCAATCATCAATCATTAATTATCCACCATCAATCATCAATCATCAATCATCAATCTTCAATCATTAATCATCAATCATCAATCATCAACCATCAATCATCCATCATCAACCATCAATCATCAATCATCAATCATCAATCATCAATCATCAATCATCAATCATCAATCATCAATCATCAATCATCAATCATCAATCATCAATCATCAATCATCAATCATCAATCATCAATCATCAATCATCAATCATCAATCATCAATCATCAATCATCAATCATCAATCATCAATCATCAATCATCAATCATCAATCATCAATCATCAATCATCAATCATCAATCATCAATCATCAATCATCAAACATCAATCATCAATCATCAACCATCAATCATCAATCATCACTCATCAATCATCAATCATCAATCATCAATCATCAATCATCAATCATAAATAATCAATCATCAATCATCAATCATCATTCATCAATCATCAATCATCAATCAATCATCAATCATCAAGAATCAATCATCTATCATCATTCATCAATCATCAATCATCAATCATCAATCATCAATCATCAATCATCAATCATCAATCATCAATCATCAATCATCAATCATCAATCATCAACCATCAATCATCAATCATCAATCATCAATCATCAATCATCAATCATCAATCATCAATCATCAATCATCAATCATCAATCATCAATCATCAATCATCAATCACCAATCATCAATCATCAATCATCAATCATCAATCATCAATCAACAATCACCAATCATCAATCATCAATCATCAATCATCAATCATCAATCATCAATCATAAATCATCAATCATCAATCATCTATCATCATTCATCAATCATCTATCATCATTCATCAATCATCAATCATCAATCATCAATCATCATTCATCAATCATCAATCATCAATCATAAATCATCAATCATCAATCATCAATCATCAATCATCAATCATCAATCATCAATCATCTATCATCAATCATCAATCATCAATCATCAATCATCAATCATCAATCATCAATCATCAATCATCAATCATCAATCATCAATCATCAATCATCAATCACCAATCATCAATCATCAATCATCAATCATCAATCATCAATCATCAATCATCAATCATCAATCATCAATCATCAATCATCAATCATCAAACATCAATCATCAATCATCAACCATCAATCATCACTCATCAATCATCAATCATCAATCATCAATCATCAATCATAAATAATCAATCATCAATCATCAATCATCAATCATCAAACGTCAATCATCAATCACCAATCATCAATCTCCAATCACCAGCCATAAATCAGCAATCACCAATCATCTATCATCAATCGTCAATCATCAATCATCAATCATCAATCATCAATCATCAATCATCAATCATCAATCATCAATCATCAATCATCAATCATCAATCATCAATCATCAATCATCAATCATCAATCATCAATCATCAATCATCAATCATTAATCATCAATCATCAATCATCAATCATCAATCATCAATCGTCCAGCATCAATCATCAATCATTAATCATCCACCATCAATCATCAATCATCAATCATCAATCTTCAATCATTAATCATCAATCATCAATCATCAATCATCAATCATCAACCATTAATCATCCATCATCAACCATCAATCATCAATCATCGATCATCAATCATCAATCATCAATAATCAATCATCAATCATCAATCATCAACCATCAATCATCAATCATCAATCATCAATCATCAATCATCAACCATCAATCATCGAACATTAGTCATCAGTCATTAATCATCAATCATCAATCATCAATCATCAAACGTCAATCATCAATCACCAATCATCAATCTCCAATCACCAGCCATAAATCAGCAATCACCAATCATCTATCATCAATCGTCAATCGTCAATCATCAATCATCAATCATCAATCATCAATCATCAATCATCAATCATTAATCATCAATCATCAATCATCAATCATCGATCATCAATCATCAATCATCAATCATCAATCATCAATCATCAATCATCAATCATCAATCATCAATCATCAATCATCAATCATCAATCATCAATCATCAATCATCTATCATCAATCATAAATCATCAATCATCTATCATCAATCATTAATCATCAATCATCAATCATCAATTATCAATCATCAATCATCAATCATCAGTCATAAATCATCAATCGTCAATCATCAATTATCTATCGTTGATCATCAATAAGCAATGATCAATCATCTATCATCAATCATCATTCATCAATCATCAATCACCAATTATCAATCACAAATCATCAATCATCAATAATCGATCATCAATCATCAATCATCAATCATAAATCATTAACCATCAATCATCAATCATCAATCATTAATCATCAATCAGCAATCATCACTAATCAATCATCAATCATCAATCATCAATCATCAATCATCAATCATCAATCATCAATCATCAATCATCAATCATCAATCATCAATCATCAATCATCAATCATCAATAATCAATCATCAATCATCAATCATCAATCATCAATCATCAATCATCAATCATCAATCATCAATCATCAATCATCAATCATCAATCATCAATCATCAATCATCAATCATCAATCATAAATCATCAATCATCAATCATCGAACATCAATCATCAATCATCGAACATCAATCATCAAGCATCAGTCAAAAATCACCAATCATCAATCATCAATCATCAATCATCAATCATCAATCATCAATCATCAATCATCACTCATCAATCATCAATCATCAATCATCAATCATTAATAATCAATCATCAATCATCAATCATCACTCATCAATCATCAATCATCAATCATCAATCATCAATCATCAATCATCAATCATCAATCATCAATCATCAATCATCAATCATCAATCATCAATCATCAATCATCAATCATCAATCATCAATCATCAATCATCAATCATCAATCATCAATCATCAATCATCAATCATCAATCATCAATCATCAATCATCAATCATCAATCATCAATCATCAATCATCAATCATCAATCATCAATCATCAATCATCAATCATCAATCATCAATCATCAATCATCAATCATCAATCATCAATCATCAATCATCAATCATCAATCATCAATCATCAATCATCAATCATCAATCATCAATCATCCATCATCAATCATCAATCATCAATCATCAATCATCAATCATCAATCATCAATCATTAATCATCAATCATCAATCATCAATCATCAATCATCAATCATCAATCATCAATCATCAATCATCAATCATCACTCATCAATCATCAATCATCAATCATCAATCATTAATAATCAATCATCAATCATCACTCATCAATCATCAATCATCAATCATCAATCATCAATCATCAATCATCAATCATCAATCATCAATCATCAATCATCAATCATCAATCATTAACCATCAATCATCAATCATCAATCATTAATCATCAATCAGCAATCATCACTAATCAATCATCAATCATCAATCATCAATCATCAATCATCAATCATCAATAATCAATCATCAATCATCAATCATCAATCATCAATCATCAATCATCAATCATCAATCATCAATCATCAATCATCAATCATCAATCATCAATCATCAATCATCAATCATCAAACATCAATCATCAATCATCAATCATCAATCATCAATCATCAATCATCAATCATCAATCATCCATCATCAATCATCAATCATCAATCATCAATCATCAATCATCAATCATCAATCATCAATCATCGAACATCAATCATCAATCATCGAACATCAATCATCAAGCATCAATCATCAATCATAAATCATCAATCATCAATCATCAATCATCAATCATCAATCATCGATCATCAATCATCAATCATCAATCATCAATCATCAATCATCAATCACCTATCATCAATTATTAATCATCAATCATCAATCATAAATCATCAATCATCAGTAATCAATCATCAATCATCAATCATCAATCATCAATCATCAATCATCAATCATCAATCATCAATCATCAAACATCAATCATCAATCATCAATCATCAATCATCAATCATCAATCATCAATCATCAATCATCAATCATCAATCATCAATCATCAATCATCAATCATCAATCATCAATCATCAATCATCAATCATCAATCATCAATCATCAATCATCAATCATCAATCATCAATCATCAATCATCAATCTTCAATCATCAATCATCAATCATCAATCATCAATCATCAATCATCAATCATCAATCATCAATCATCAATCATCAATCATCAAACATCAAACATCAATCATCAATCATCAATCTTCAATCATCAATCATCAATCATCAATCATCAATCCTATATGATCAATAATCAATCATCAATCATCAATCATCAATCATCAATCATCAATCATCAATCATCGATCATCAATCATCAATCATCAATCATCAATCATCAATCATCAATCACCTATCATCAATTATTAATCATCAATCATCAATCATAAATCATCAATCATCAGTAATCAATCATCAATCATCAATCATCAATCATCAATCATCAATCATCAATCATCAATCATCAATAATCAATCATCACTCATCAATCATCAATCATCAATCATTAATAATCAATCATCAATCATCACTCATCAATCATCAATCATCAATCATCAATCATCAATCATCAATCATCAATCATCAATCATCAATCATCAATCATCAATCATCAATCATCAATCATCAATCATCAATCATCAATCATCAATCATCAATCATCAATCATCAATCATCAATCATCAATCATCAATCATCAATCATCAGTGAAAAATCACCAATCATCAATCATCAATCATCAATCATCAATCATCAATCATCACTCATCAATCATCAATCATCAATCATCAATCATCAATCATCAATCAGCGAACAAATATCATCAATCATCAATCATCAATCATCAATCATCAATCATCAATCATCAATCATCAATCATCAATCATCAATCATCAATAATCGATCATCAATCATCAATCATAAATCATTAACCATCAATCAACAATCATCA
Source organism: Stratiomys singularior (assembly GCA_954870665.1). Lineage (NCBI taxonomy): Eukaryota > Metazoa > Arthropoda > Insecta > Diptera > Stratiomyidae > Stratiomys > Stratiomys singularior. The sequence goes on from CATOZT010000195.1 coordinate 5,960, forward strand.
ATCATTAATCATCAATCAGCAATCATCACTAATCAATCATCAATCATCAATCATCAATCATCAATCATCAATAATCAATCATCAATCATCAATCATCAATCATCAGTCATCAATCATCAATCATCAATCATCAATCATCAATCATCAATCATCCATCATCAATCATCAATCATCAATCATCAATCATCAATCATAAATCATCAATCATCAATCATCGAACATCAATCATCAATCATCGAACATCAATCATCAAGCATCAATCATCAATCATAAATCATCAATCATCAATCATCAATCATCAATCATCAATCATCAATCATCAATCATCAATCATCAATCATCAATCATCAATCATCAATCATCAATCATCAATCATCAATCATTAATCATCAATCATCAATCATCAATCATCAATCATCAATCATCAATCATCAATCATCACTCATCAATCATCAGTCATCAATCATCAATCATTAATAATCAATCATCAATCATCACTCATCAATCATCAATCATCAATCATCAATCATCAATCATCAATCATCAATCATCAATCATCAATCATCAATCATCAATCATCAATCATCAATCATCAATCATCAATCATCAATCATCAATCATCAATCATCAATCATCAATCATCAATCATCAATCATCAATCATCAATCATCAATCATCAATCATCAATCATTAATCATCAATCATCAATCATCAATCATCAATCATCAATCATCAATCATCACTCATCAATCATCAATCATCAATCATTAATAATCAATCATCAATCATCACTCATCAATCATCAATCATCAATCATCAATCATTAATCATCAATCATCAATCATCAATCATCAATCATCAATCATCAATCATCAATCATCAATCATCACTCATCAATCATCAATCATCAATCATCAATCATTAATAATCAATCATCAATCATCAATCATCACTCATCAATCATCAATCATCAATCATCAATCATCAATCATCAATCATCAATCATCAATCATCAATCATCAATCATCAATCATCAATCATCAATCATCAATCATCAATCATCAATCATCAATCATCACTCATCAATCATCAATCATCAGTGAAAAATCACCAATCATCAATCATCAATCATCAATCATCAATCATCACTCATCAATCATCAATCATCAATCATCAATCATCAATCATCAATCAGCGAACAAATATCATCAATCATCAATCATCAATCATCAATCATCAATCATCAATCATCAATCATCAATCATCAATCATCAATCATCAATAATCGAACATCAATCATCAATCATAAATCATTAACCATCAATCATCAATCATTAATCATCAATCAGCAATCATCACTAATCAATCATCAATCATCAATCATATATCATCAATCATCAATCATCAATAATCAATCATCAATCATCAATCATCAATCATCAATCATCAATCATCAATCATCAATCATCAATCATCAATCATCAATCATCCATCATCAATCATCAATCATCAATCATCAATCATCAATCATCAATCATCAATCATCAATCATAAATCATCAATCATCGAACATCAATCATCAATCATCGAACATCAATCATCAAGCATCAATCATCAATCATAAATCATCAATCATCAATCATCAATCATCAATCATCAATCATCAATCATCAATCATCAATCATCAATCATACATCATCAATCATCAATCATCAATCATCAATCATCAATCATCAATCATTAATCATCAATCATCAATCATCAATCATCAATCATCAATCATCAATCATCACTCATCAATCATCAATAATCAATCATCAATCATTAATAATCAATCATCAATCATCACTCATCAATCATCAATCATCAATCATCAATCATCAATCATCAATCATCAATCATCAATCATCAATCATCAATCATCAATCATCAATCATCAATCATCAATCATCAATCATCAATCATCAATCATCAATCATCAATCATCAATCATCAATCATCAATCATCAATCATCAATCAGCAATCATCAATCATCAATCATCAATCATCAATCATCCATCATCAATCATCAATCATCAATCATCAATCATAAATCATCAATCATCAATCATCGAACATCAATCATCAATCATCGAACATCAATCATCAAGCATCAATCATCAATCATCAATCATCAATCATTAATCATCAATCATCAATCATCAATCATCAATCATCAATCATCAATAATCAATCATCAATCATCACTCATCAATCATCAATCGTCAATCATCAATCATTCATAATCAATCATCAATCATCACTCATCAATCATCAATCATCAATCATCAATCATCAATCATCAATCATCAATCATCAATCATCAATCATCAATCATCAATCATCAATCATCAATCATCAATCATCAATCATCAATCATCAATCATCATTCATCAATCATCAATCATCAATTATCAATCATCAATCATCAATTATCAATCATCAATCATCAATTATCAATCATCACTCATCAATCATCAATCATCAATCATTAATAATCAATCATCAATCATCACTCATCAATCATCAATCATCAATCATCAATCATCAATCATCAATCATCAATCATCAATCATCAATCATCAATCATCAATCATCAATCATCAATCATCAGTAAAAAATCACCAATCATCAATCAGCAATCATCAATCATCAATCATCAATCATCAATCATCAATCATCACTCATCACTCATCAATCATCAATCATCAATCATTAATAATCAATCATCAATCATCAATCATCACTCATCAATCATCAATCATCAATCATCAATCATCAATCATCAATCATCAATCATCAATCATCAATCATCAATCATCAATCATCAGTCATCAATCATCAATCATCAATCATCAATCATCAATCATCAATCATCAATCATCAATCATCAATCATCAATCATCAATCATCAATAATCAATCATCAATCATCAATCATCAATCATCAATCATCAATCATCAATCATCAATCATCAATCATCAATCATCAATCATCAATCATCAATCATCAATCATCAATCATCAATCATCAATCATCAATCATCCATCATCAATCATCAATCATCAATCATCAATCATCAATCATCAATCATCAATCATCAATCATTAATCATCAATCATCAATCATCAATCATCAATCATCAATCATCAATCATCAATCATCAATCATCAATCATCACTCATCAATCATCAATCATTAATAATCAATCATCACTCATCACTCATCAATCATCAATCATCAATCATCAATCATCAATCATCAATCATCAATCATGAATCATTAACCATCAATCATCAATCATCAATCATTAATCATCAATCATCAATCACCAATCATCAATCATCAATCATCAATCATCAATCATCAATCATCAATCATCAATCATCAATCATCAATCATCAATCATCAATCATCAATCATAAATCATCAATCATCAATCATCAATCATCAATCATCAATCATCAATCATCAATCATCAATCATCAATCATCAATCATCCATCATCAATCATCAATCATCAATCATCAATCATCAATCATCAATCATCGAACATCAATTATCCACCATCGAACATCAATCATCAAGCATCAATCATCAATCATAAATCATCAATCATCAATCATCAATCATCAATCATCAATCATCAATCATCAATCATCAATCATCAATCATCAATCATCAATCATCAATCATCAATCATCAATCATCAATCATCAATCATCAATCATCAATCATCAATCATCAATCATCAATCATCAATCATCAATCATTAATCATCAATCATCAATCATCAATCGTCAATCATCAATCATCAATCATCAATCATCAATCATCAATCATCACTCATCAATCATCAATCATCAATCATCAATCATTAATAATCAATCATCAATCATCACTCATCAATCATCAATCATCAATCATCAATCATCAATCATCAATCATCAATCATCAATCATCAATCATCAATCATCAATCATCAATCATCAATCATCAATCATCAATCATCAATCATCAATCATCAATCATCAATCATCAATCATCAATCATCAATCATCAATCATCAATCATCAGTGAAAAATCACCAATCATCAATCATCAATCATCAATCATCAATCATCACTCATCAATCATCAATAATCGATCATCAATCATCAATCATCAATCATAAATCATTAACCATCAATCATCAATCATCAATCATTAATCATCAATCAGCAATCATCACTAATCAATCATCAATCATCAATCATAAATCATCAATCATCAATAATCAATCATCCATCATCAATCATCAATCATCAATCATCAATCATCAATCATCAATCATCAATCATCAATCATCGAACATCAATTATCCACCATCGAACATCAATCATCAAGCATCAATCATCAATCATAAATCATCAATCATCAATCATCAATCATCAATCATCAATCATCAATCATCAATCATCAATCATCAATCATCAATCATCAATCATCAATCATCAATCATCAATCATCAATCATTAATCATCAATCATCAATCATCAATCGTCAATCATCAATCATCAATCATCAATCATCAATCATCAATCATCACTCATCAATCATCAATCATCACTCATCAATCATTAATAATCAATCATCAATCATCACTCATCAATCATCAATCATCAATCATCAATCATCAATCATCAATCATCAATCATCAATCATCAATCATCAATCATCAATCATCAATCATCAATCATCAATCATCAATCATCAGTGAAAAATCACCAATCATCAATCATCAATCATCAATCATCAATCATCACTCATCAATCATCAATAATCGATCATCAATCATCAATCATCAATCATAAATCATTAACCATCAATCATCAATCATCAATCATTAATCATCAATCAGCAATCATCACTAATCAATCATCAATCATCAATCATAAATCATCAATCATCAATCATCAATCATAAATCATCAATCATCAATCATCAATCATCAATCATTAATCATCAATCATCAATCATCGAACATCAATCATCAATCATCAATCATCAATCATCAATCATCACTCATCAATCATCAATCATCAATCATCAATCATTAATAATCAATCATCAATCATCACTCATCAATCATCAATCATCAATCATCAATCATCAATCATCAATCATCAATCATCAATCATCAATCATCAATCATCAATCATCAATCATCAATCATCAATCATCAATCATCAATTATCAATCATCAATCATCAATCATCAATCATCAATCATCAATCATCAATCATCAATCATCAATCATCACTCATCAATCATCAATCATCAATCATCAATCATTAATAATCAATCATCAATCATCACTCATCAATCATCAATCATCAATCATCAATCATCAATCATCAATCATCAATCATCAATCATCAATCATTAACCATCAATCATCAATCATCAATCATTAATCATCAATCAGCAATCATCACTAATCAATCACCAATCATCAATCATCAATCATCAATCATCAATCATCAATCATCAATCATCAATCATCAATCATCAATCATCAATCATCAATCATCAATCATCAATCATCAATCATCAATCATCAATCATCAATCATCAATCATCAATCATCAATCATCAATCATCAATCATCAATCATCAATCATCAATCATAAATCATCAATCATCAATCATCGAACATCAATCATCAATCATCGAACACCAATCATCAAGCATCAATCATCAATCATCAATCATCAATCATCAATCATCAATCATTAATCATCAATCATCAATCATCTATCATCAATCATCAATCATCAATCATCAATCATCAATCATCAATCATCACTCATCAATCATCAATCATCAATCATTAATAATCAATCATCAATCATCACTCATCAATCATCAATCATCAATCATCAATCATCAATCATCAATCATCAATCATCAATCATCAATCATCAATCATCAATCATCAATCATCAATCATCAATCATCAATCATCAATCATCAATCATCAATCATCAATCATGAAGCATCAATCATCAATCATCAATCATCAATCATCAATCATCAATCATCAATCATCAATCATCAATCATCAATCATCAATCATCAATCATCAATCATCAATCATCAATCATCAATCATCAATCATCAACCATCAATCATCAATCATCAATCATCAATCATCAATCATCAATCATCAATCATCAATCATCAATCATCAATCATCAATCATCAATCATCAATCATCAATCATCAATCATCAATCATCCATCATCAATCATCAATCATCAATCATCAATCATCAATCATCAATCATCAATCATCAATCATTAATCATCAATCATCAATCATCAATCATCAATCATCAATCATCAATCATCACTCATCACTCATCAATCATCAATCATCAATCATTAATAATCAATCATCAATCATCACTCATCAATCATCAATCATCAATCATCAATCATCAATCATCAATCATCAATCATCAATCATCAATCATCAGTCAAAAATCACCAATCATCAATCACCAATCATCAATCATCAATCATCAATCATCAATCATCAATCATCAATCATCAATCATCAATCATCAATCATCAATCATCAATCATCAATCATCAATCATCAATCATCACTCATCAATCATCAATCATCAATCATCAATCATTAATAATCAATCATCAATCATCAATCATCACTCATCAATCATCAATCATCAATCATCAATCATCAATCATCAATCATCAATCATCAATCATCAATCATCAATCATCAATCATCAATCATCAATCATCAATCATCAATCATCAATCATCAATCATCAATCATCAATCATCAATCATCAATCATCAATCATCAATCATCAATCATCAGTCATCAATCATCAATCATCAATCATCAATCATCAAACATCAATCATCAATCATCCATCATCAATCATCAATCATCAATCATCAATCATCAATCATCAATCATCAATCATCAATCATCAATCATTAATCATCAATCATCAATCATCAATCATCAATCATCAATCATCAATCATCAATCATCACTCATCAAGCATCAATCATCAATCATAAATCATCAATCAGCAATCATCACTCATCAATCATCAATCATCAATCATCAATCATCAATCATCAATCATCAATCATCAATCATTAACCATCAATCATCAATCATCAATCATTAATCATCAATCTGCAATCATCACTAATCAATCATCAATCATCAATCATCAATCATCAATCATCAATAATCAATCATCAATCATCAATCATCAATCATCAATCATCAACCATCAATCATCAATCATCAATCATCAATCATCAATCATCAATCATCAATCATCAATCATCAATCATCAACCATCAATCATCCATCATCAATCATCAATCATCAATCATCAATCATCAATCATCAATCATCAATCATCAATCATCAATCATCAATCATCACTCATCAATCATCAATCATTAATAATCAATCATCACTCATCACTCATCAATCATCAATCATCAATCATCAATCATCAATCATTAATCATCAATCATCAATCATCAATCATCAATCATCAATCATCAATCATCAATCATCACTCATCAGTCATCAATCATCAATCATCAATCATTAATAATCAATCATCAATCATCACTCATCAATCATCAATCATCAATCATCAATCATCAATCATCAATCATCAATCATCAATCATCAATCATCAATCATCAATCATCAATCATCAATCATCAATCATCAATCATCAATCATCAATCATCAATCATCAATCATCAATCATCAATCATCAATAATCAATCATCAATCATCAATCATCAATCATCAATCATCAATCATCAATCATCAATCATCCATCATCAATCATCAATCATCAATCATCAATCATAAATCATCAATCATCAATCATCGAACATCAATCATCAATCATCGAACATCAATCATCAAGCATCAATCATCAATCATCAATCATCAATCATTAATCATCAATCATCAATCATCAATCATCAATCATCAATAATCAATCATCAATCATCACTCATCAATCATCAATCGTCAATCATCAATCATTCATAATCAATCATCAATCATCACTCATCAATCATCAATCATCAATCATCAATCATCAATCATCAATCATTAATCATCAATCATCAATCATCAATCATCAATCATCAATCATCAATCATCAATCATCAATCATCATTCATCAATCATCAATCATCAATTATCAATCATCAATCATCAATTATCAATCATCAATCATCAATTATCAATCATCACTCATCAATCATCAATCATCAATCATCAATCATTAATAATAAATCATCAATCATCACTCATCAATCATCAATCATCAATCATCAATCATCAATCATCAATCATCAATCATCAATCATCAATCATCAATCATCAATCATCAATCATCAATCATCAATCATCAATCATCAATCATCAATCATCAATCATCAATCATCAATCATCAGTAAAAAATCACCAATCATCAATCATCAATCAGCAATCATCAATCATCAATCATCAATCATCAATCATCAATCATCACTCATCACTCATCAATCATCAATCATCAATCATTAATAATCAATCATCAATCATCAATCATCACTCATCAATCATCAATCATCAATCATCAATCATCAATCATCAATCATCAATCATCAATCATCAATCATCAATCATCAATCATCAATCATCAATCATCAATCATCAATCATCAATCATCAATCATCAATCATCAATCATCAATCATCAATCATCAATCATCAATCATCAATAATCAATCATCAATCATCAATCATCAATCATCAATCATCAATCATCAATCATCAATCATCAATCATCAATCATCAATCATCAATCATCAATCATCAATCATCAATCATCAATCATCAATCATCAATCATCAATCATCAATCATCAATCATCCATCATCAATCATCAATCATCAATCATCAATCATCAATCATCAATCATCAATCATCAATCATTAATCATCAATCATCAATCATCAATCATCAATCATCAATCATCAATCATCAATCATCAATCATCACTCATCAATCATCAATCATTAATAATCAATCATCACTCATCACTCATCAATCATCAATCATCAATCATCAATCATCAATCATCAATCATCAATCATTAACCATCAATCATCAATCATCAATCATTAATCATCAATCATCAATCATCAATCATCAATCATCAATCATCAATCATCAATCATCAATCATCAATCATCAATCATCAATCATAAATCATCAATCATCAATCATCAATCATCAATCATCAATCATCAATCATCAATCATCAATCATCAATCATCCATCATCAATCATCAATCATCAATCATCAATCATCAATCATCGAACATCAATTATCCACCATCGAACATCAATCATCAAGCATCAATCATCAATCATAAATCATCAATCATCAATCATCAATCATCAATCATCAATCATCAATCATCAATCATCAATCATCAATCATCAATCATCAATCATCAATCATCAATCATCAATCATCAATCATCAATCATCAATCATCAATCATCAATCATTAATCATCAATCATCAATCATCAATCGTCAATCATCAATCATCAATCATCAATCATCAATCATCAATCATCAATCATCAGTCATCAATCATCAATCATCAATCATTAATAATCAATCATCAATCATCACTCATCAATCATCAATCATCAATCATCAATCATCAATCATCAATCATCAATCATCAATCATCAATCATCAATCATCAATCATCAATCATCAATCATCAATCATCAATCATCAATCATCAATCATCAATCATCAGTGAAAAATCACCAATCATCAATCATCAATCATCAATCATCAATCATCACTCATCAATCATCAATCATCAATCATCAATCATCAATCAGCGAACAAATATCATCAATCATCAATCATCAATCATCAATCATCAATCATCAATCATCAATCATCAATCATCAATCATCAATCATCAATCATCAATCATCAATCATCAATCATCAATCATCAATCATCAATCATCAATCATCAATCATCAATCATCAATCATCAATCATCAATCATCAATCATCAATCATCAATCATCAATCATCAATAATCGATCATCAATCATCAATCATCAATCATAAATCATTAACCATCAATCATCAATCATCAATCATTAATCATCAATCAGCAATCATGACTAATCAATCATCAATCATCAATCATAAATCATCAATCATCAATAATCAATCATCAATCATCAATCATCAATCATCAATCATCAATCATCAATCATCAATCATCAATCAACAATCATCAATCATCCATCATCAATCATCAATCATCAATCATCAATCATAAATCATCAATCATCAATCATCGAACATCAATCATCAATCATCGAACATCAATCATCAAGCATCAATCATCAATCATAAATCATCAATCATCAATCATCAATCATCAATCATCAATCATCAATCATCAATCATCAATCATCAATCATCAATCATCAATCATCAATCATTAATCATCAATCATCAATCATCGAACATCAATCATCAATCATCAATCATCAATCATCAATCATCACTCATCAATCATCAATCATCAATCATCAATCATTAATAATCAATCATCAATCATCACTCATCAATCATCAATCATCAATCATCAATCATCAATCATCAATCATCAATCATCAATCATCAATCATCAATCATCAATCATCAATCATCAATCATCAATTATCAATCATCAATCATCAATCATCAATCATCAATCATCAATCATCAATCATCAATCATCACTCATCAATCATCAATCATCAATCATCAATCATCAATAATCAATCATCAATCATCAATCATCAATCATCAATCATCAATCATCAATCATCAATCATCAATCATCAATCATCAATCATCAATCATCAATCATCAATCATCAATCATCAATCATCAATCATCAATCATCAATCATCCATCATCAATCATCAATCATCAATCATCAATCATCAATCATCAATCATCAATCATCAATCATTAATCATCAATCATCAATCATCAATCATCAATCATCAATCATCAATCATCAATCATCAATCATCACTCATCAATCATCAATCATTAATAATCAATCATCACTCATCACTCATCAATCATCAATCATCAATCATCAATCATCAATCATCAATCATTAACCATCAATCATCAATCATCAATCATTAATCATCAATCATCAATCATCAATCATCAATCATCAATCATCAATCATCAATCATCAATCATCAATCATCAATCATCAATCATCAATCATAAATCATCAATCATCAATCATCAATCATCAATCATCAATCATCAATCATCAATCATCAATCATCCATCATCAATCATCAATCATCAATCATCAATCATCAATCATCGAACATCAATTATCCACCATCGAACATCAATCATCAAGCATCAATCATCAATCATAAATCATCAATCATCAATCATCAATCATCAATCATCAATCATCAATCATCAATCATCAATCATCAATCATCAATCATCAATCATCAATCATCAATCATCAATCATCAATCATCAATCATCAATCATTAATCATCAATCATCAATCATCAATCGTCAATCATCAATCATCAATCATCAATCATCAATCATCAATCATCAATCATCAGTCATCAATCATCAATCATCAATCATTAATAATCAATCATCAATCATCACTCATCAATCATCAATCATCAATCATCAATCATCAATCATCAATCATCAATCATCAATCATCAATCATCAATCATCAATCATCAATCATCAATCATCAATCATCAATCATCAATCATCAATCATCAATCATCAATCATCAGTGAAAAATCACCAATCATCAATCATCAATCATCAATCATCAATCATCACTCATCAATCATCAATCATCAATCATCAATCATCAATCAGCGAACAAATATCATCAATCATCAATCATCAATCATCAATCATCAATCATCAATCATCAATCATCAATCATCAATCATCAATCATCAATCATCAATCATCAATCATCAATCATCAATCATCAATCATCAATCATCAATCATCAATCATCAATCATCAATCATCAATCATCAATCATCAATCATCAATCATCAATCATCAATCATCAATCATCAATAATCGATCATCAATCATCAATCATCAATCATAAATCATTAACCATCAATCATCAATCATCAATCATTAATCATCAATCAGCAATCATGACTAATCAATCATCAATCATCAATCATAAATCATCAATCATCAATAATCAATCATCAATCATCAATCATCAATCATCAATCATCAATCATCAATCATCAATCATCAATCATCAATCAACAATCATCAATCATCCATCATCAATCATCAATCATCAATCATCAATCATAAATCATCAATCATCAATCATCGAACATCAATCATCAATCATCGAACATCAATCATCAAGCATCAATCATCAATCATAAATCATCAATCATCAATCATCAATCATCAATCATCAATCATCAATCATCAATCATCAATCATCAATCATCAATCATCAATCATCAATCATCAATCATTAATCATCAATCATCAATCATCGAACATCAATCATCAATCATCAATCATCAATCATCAATCATCACTCATCAATCATCAATCATCAATCATCAATCATTAATAATCAATCATCAATCATCACTCATCAATCATCAATCATCAATCATCAATCATCAATCATCAATCATCAATCATCAATCATCAATCATCAATCATCAATCATCAATCATCAATCATCAATTATCAATCATCAATCATCAATCATCAATCATCAATCATCAATCATCAATCATCAATCATCACTCATCAATCATCAATCATCAATCATCAATCATTAATAATCAATCATCAATCATCACTCATCAATCATCAATCATCAATCATCAATCATCAATCATCAATCATCAATCATTAACCATCAATCATCAATCATCAATAATTAATCATCAATCAGCAATCATCACTAATCAATCACCAATCATCAATCATCAATCATCAATCATCAATAATCAATCATCAATCATCAATCATCAATCATCAATCATCAATCATCAATCATCAATCATCAATCATTAATCATCTATCATCAATCATCAATCATCAATCATCAATCATCAATCATCAATCATCAATCATCAATCATCAATCATCAATCATAAATCATCAATCATCAATCATCGAACATCAATCATCAATCATCGAACATCAATCATCAAGCATCAATCATCAATCATCAATCATCAATCATCAATCATTAATCATCAATCATCAATCATCTATCATCAATCATCAATCATCAATCATCAATCATCAATCATCACTCATCAATCATCAATCATCAATCATTAATAATCAATCATCAATCATCACTCATCAATCATCAATCATCAATCATCAATCATCAATCATCAATCATCAATCATCAATCATCAATCATCAATCATCAATCATCAATCATCAATCATCAATCATCAATCATCAAGCATCAATCATCAATCATCAATCATCAATCATCAATCATCAATCATCAATCATCAATCATCAATCATCAATCATCAATCATCAATCATCAATCATCAATCATCAATCATCAATCATCAACCATCAATCATCAATCATCAATCATCAATCATCAATCATCAATCATCAATCATCAATCATCAATCATCAATCATCAATCATCAATCATCAATCATCCATCATCAATCATCAATCATCAATCATCAATCATCAATCATCAATCATCAATCATTAATCATCAATCATCAATCATCAATCATCAATCATCAATCATCAATCATCACTCACCACTCATCAATCATCAATCATCAATCATCAATCATCAATCATCAATCATCAATCATCACTCATCAATCATCAATCATCAATCATCAATCATCAATCATCAATCATCAATCATCAATCATCAATCATCAATCATCAATCATCAATCATCAATCATCAATCATCAGTCAAAAATCACCAATCATCAATCATCAATCATCAATCATCAATCATCAATCATCAATCATCAATCATCAATCATCAATCATCAATCATCAATCATCAATCATCAATCATCAATCATCACTCATCAATCATCAATCATCAATCATCAATCATTAATAATCAATCATCAATCATCAATCATCACTCATCAATCATCAATCATCAATCATCAATCATCAATCATCAATCATCAATCATCAATCATCAATCATCAATCATCAAACATCAATCATCAATCATCCATCATCAATCATCAATCATCAATCATCAATCATCAATCATCAATCATCAATCATTAATCATCAATCATCAATCATCAATCATCAATCATCAATCATCAATCATCACTCATCAATCATCAATCATTAATAATCAATCATCAATCATCACTCATCAATCATCAATCATCAATCATCAATCATCAATCATCAATCATCAATCATCAATCATCAATCATTAACCATCAATCATCAATCATCAATCATTAATCATCAATCAGCAATCATCACTAATCAATCATCAATCATCAATCATCAATCATCAATCATCAATCATCAATCAAACATCATCAGTCATCAATCATCAATCATCAATCATCAACCATCAATCATCAATCATCAATCATCAATCATCAATCATCAATCATCAATCATCAATCATCAATCATCAATCATCAATCATCCATCATCAATCATCAATCATCAATCATCAATCATCAATCATCAATCATCAATCATCGAACATCAATCATCAATCATCGAACATCAATCATCAAGCATCAATCATCAATCATAAATCATCAATCATCAATCATCAATCATCAATCATCAATCATCAATCATCAATCATCAATCATCAATCATCAATCATCAATCA
>CATOZT010000196.1:0-56033 GCA_954870665.1 Stratiomys singularior
AATGATGGATGATTGAAGAGTCATAATTTATGATTGATGACTGATTATTGATGATGGATGATTGATGATTGGTGATTGATGATTGATGATTGATGATAGATGATTGATGATTGATGATTGATGATTGATGATTGATGATTGATGATTGATGATTGATGATTGATGTTTGATGATTGATGATTGATGATTGATGATTGATGATTGATGATTGATGATTGATGATTGATGATTGATGATTGATGATTGATGATTGATGATTGATGATTGATGATTGATGAATGATGACTGATGATTGATGAATGATGATTGATGATTGATGATTGATGATTGATGATTGATGATTGATGATTGATGATTGATGATTGATGATTGATGATTGATGATTGATGATTGATGATTGATGATTGATGATTGATGATTGATGATTGATGATTGATGATTGATGATTGATGATTGATGTTTGATGATTGATGATTGATGATTGATGATTGATGATTGATGATGATGATTGATGATTGATGATTGATGATTGATGATTGATGATTGATGATTGATGATTGATGATTGATGATTGATGATTGATGATTGATGATTGATGATTGATGATTGATGATTGATGATTGATGATTGATGATTGATGATTGATGATTGATGATTGATGATTGATGATTGATGATTGATGATTGATGATTGATGTTTGGTGATTGATGATTGATGATTGATGATTGATGATTGATGATTGATGATTGATGATTGATGATTGATGATTGATGATTGATGATTGATGATTGGAAATTGATGATTTGGGATTGATGATTGATGCTTGATGATTGATGATTGATGATTGATGATTGATGATTGATGATTGATGATTGAGTATTGATGATTGATGATTGATGATATATGATTTACAGTTGATGATTGATAATTGATGATTGATGATTAATGATGGATGATTGAAGAGTCATAATTTATGATTGATGACTGATTATTGATGATTGATGATTGATGATTGGTGATTGATGATTGATGATTGATGATTGATGATTGATGATTGAGTATTGATGATTGATGATTGATGATTGATGATTGATGATGGATGATTGATGATGGATGATTGGTGATTGATGATTGGTGATTGATGATTTATTATTGATGATTGATGATTGATGATTGATGATTGATGATTGATGATTGATGATGGATGTTTGATGATTGATGATTAATGATTGATGATTGATGATTGATGATTGATGATTGATGATTGATGATTGATGATTGATGATTGATGATTGATGATTGATGATTGATGATCGATGATTGATGATTGATGATTGATGATTGGTGATTGAGGATTGATGATTGATGATTGATGATTGATGATTGATGATTGAGTATTGATGATTGATGATTGATGATTTATGATTTATAGTTGATGATTGATAATTGATGATTGATGATGGATGATTGAAGAGTCATAATTTATGATTGATGACTGATTATTGATAATTGATGATTGATTATTTGTGATTGATGATTGATGATTGATGATTGAGTATTGATGATTGATGATTGATGATTGCTGATTGGTGATTGATGATTGATGATTGATGATTGATGATTGATGATTGATGATTGATGATTGATGATTGATGATTGATGATTGATGATTGATGATTGATGATTGATGATGGATGATTGATGAGTCAAAATTTATGATTGATATTGATGAATGATGATTGATGATAGATGATTGATGATTGATGGTTGCTGGTTATGGTTGATATATGATTATTGATGATTGATAATTGATGATTGATTATTGATTATTAATGATTAATGATTAATGATTGATGATTGATGATTGATGGTTGCTTGTTGATGATTGATGATTGATGATTGATGGTTGATGATTGATGATTGATGATTCACGATTGATGATTGATGATTGATGATTGATGATTGATGATTGATGATTGATGATGGATGATTGATAATTCATAATTGATGATTGATGATTGGTGATTGATGATTGATGGTTGATGATTGATGATTGATGATTGACGATTGATGATTGATGATTGATGATTGATGGTTGATGATTGATGATTGATGATTGACGATTGATGATTGATGATTGATGATTGATGATTGATGATTGATGATTGATGATTGATGATTGATGATTGATGATTGATGATTGATGATTGATGATTGATGATTGATGAATGATGACTGATGATTGATGAATGATGATTGATGATTGATGATTGATGATTGATGATTGATGATTGATGATTGATGATTGATGATTGATGATTGATGATTGATGATTGATGATTGATGATTGATGATTGATGATTGATGATTGATGATTGATGATTGATGATTGATGATTGATGTTTGATGATTGATGATTGATGATTGATGATTGATGATTGATGATTGATGATTGATGATTGATGATTGATGATTGATGATTGATGATTGATGATTGATGATTGATGATTGATGATTGATGATTGATGATTGATGATTGATGATTGATGAATGATGATTGATGATTGATGAATGATGATTGATGATTGATGATTGATGATTGATGATTGATGATTGATGATTGATGATTGATGATTGATGATTGATGATTGATGATTGATGATTGATGATTGATGATTGATGATTGATGACTGATGATTGATTATTGATTATTGATGATTGATGATTGATGAATGATGATTGATGATTGATGAATGATGATTGATGATTGATGATTGATGATTGATGATTGATGATTGATGATTGATGATTGATGATTGATGATTGATGATTGATGATTGATAATTGATGATTGATGATTGATGATTGATGATTGATGAGTGATGATTAATGATTAATGATTGATGTTTGATGATTGATGATTGATGATTGATGATTGATGATCGATGATTGATGATTGATGATTGATGATTGATGATTGATGATTGATGATTGATGATCGATGATTGATGATTGATGATGGATGATTGATAATTCATAATTGATGATTGATGATTGATGATTGATGATTGATGATTGATGGTTGATGATTGATGATTGATGATTGATGATTGATGATTGATGATTGATGATTGATGATTGATGATTGATGATTGATGATTGATGATTGATGATTGATGATTGATGATTGATGATTGATGATTGATGATTGATGATGGATGATTGATGATTGATGATTGGTGATTGATGATTAATGATTGATGATTGATGATTGCTGTTTGATTGCTGATGATTGATGATTGATGATTGGTGATAAACGATTGATGATTGATTATTGATGATTGATTATTTATGATTGATGATTGATGATTAATGATTGATGATTGATGATTGATGATTGATGATTGATGATTCATGATTGATGATTGAAGATTGATGATTGATGATTGATGATTGATAATTGATGATTGATGATTGATGATTGATGATTGATGATTGATGATTGATGATTGATGATTGATGATTGATGATTGATGATTGATGATTGATGATTGATGATTGATGATTGATGATTGATGATTGATGATTGATGATTGATGATCGATGAGTGATGATTGATTTTTGATGATTGATGATTGATGATTGATTTTTGATGATTGATTATGATGATTGATGATTGATAATTGATGATCGATGATTGATGATTGATGATTGATGATTGATGATTGATGATTGATGATTGATGATTGATGATTGATGATTGATGATTGATGTTTGATGATTGATGATTGATGATTGATGATTGATGATTGATGATTGATGATTGATGATTGATGATTGAGTATTGATGATTGATGATTGATGATTGATGATTGATGATTGATGATGGATGATTGATGAGTCATAATTTATGATTGATGACTGATTATTGATGATTGATGATTGATGATTGATGATTGATGATTGATGATTGAGTATTGATGATTGATGATTGATGATTGATGATTGATGATTGATGATTGATGATTGATGATTGATGATTGATGATTGATGATTGATGATTGATGATTGATGATTGATGATTGATGATTGATGATTGATGATTGATGATTGATGATTGATGATTGATGATTGATGATTGATGATTGATGATTGATGATTGATGATTGGTGATTGATGATTGATGATTGATGATTGATGATGGATGATTGATGAGTAATAATTTATGATTGATATTGATGAATGATGATTGATGATTGATGATAGATGATTGATGATTGATGGTTGATGGTTGATATATGATTATTGATGATTAATAATTGATGATTGATTATTGATGATTGATGGTTGATGAATAATGATTAATGATTGATGATTGATGATTGATGATTGATAATTGATAATTGATGATTGATGATTGATGATTGATGAATGATGAATGATTATTGATGGTTGATAATTGATGATTGATGATTGATGATTGATGATTGATGATTGAGTATTGATGATTGATGATTGATGATTGATGATTGATGATTGATGATTGATGATGGATGATTGATGATGGATGATTGGTGATTGATGATTGGTGATTGATGATTTATTATTGATGATTGATGATTGATGATTGATGATTGATGATTGATGATTGATGATTGATGATGGATGTTTGATGATTGATGATTAATGATTGATGATTGATGATTGATGATTGATGATTGATGATTGATGATTGATGATTGATGATTGATGATTGATGATTGATGATTGATGATTGGTGATTGAGGATTGATGATTGATGATTGATGATTGATGATTGATGATTGATGATTGAGTATTGATGATTGATGATTGATGATTTATGATTTATAGTTGATGATTGATAATTGATGATTGATGATTGATGATGGATGATTGAAGAGTCATAATTTATGATTGATGACTGATTATTGATGATTGATGATTGATGATTGGTGATTGATGATTGATGATTGATGATTGATGATTGAGTATTGATGATTGATGATTGATGATTGCTGATTGGTGATTGATGATTGATGATTGATGATTGATGATTGATGATTGATGATTGATGATTGATGATTGATGATTGATGATTGATGATTGATGATTGATGATTGATGATTGATGATTGATGATTGATGATTGATGATTGATGATTGGTGATTGAGGATTGATGATTGAGGATTGATGATTGATGATTGATGATTGAGTATTGATGATTGATGATTGATGATTTATGATTTATAGTTGATGATTGATAATTGATAATTGATGATTGATGATTGATGATGGATGATTGAAGAGTGATAATTTATGATTGATGACTGATTATTGATGATTGATGATTGGTGATTGATGATTGATGATTGATGATTGAGTATTGATGATTGATGATTGATGATTGCTGATTGGTGATTGATGATTGATGATTGATGATTGATGATTGATGATTGATGATTGATGATTGATGATTGATGATTGATGATTGATGATTGATGATTGATGATTGATGATTGATGATTGATGATTGATGATTGATGATGGATGATTGATGAGTCAAAATTTATGATTGATATTGATGAATGATGATTGATGATAGATGATTGATGATTGATGGTTGCTGGTTATATTTGATATATGATTATTGATGATTGATAATTGATGATTGATTATTGATTATTAATGATTAATGATTAATGATTGATGATTGATGATTGATGGTTGCTTGTTGATGATTGATGAGTGGTGATTGATGATTGATGATTGAGTATTGATGATTGATGATTGATGATTGATGATTGATGATTGATGATGGATGATTGATGATGGATGATTGGTGATTGATGATTGGTGATTGATGATTTAATATTGATGATTGATGATTGATGATTGATGATTGATGATTGATGATTGATGATTGATGATTGATGATTGATGATTGGTGATTGAGGATTGATGATTGATGATTGATGATTGATGATTGATGATTGATGATTGAGTATTGATGATTGATGATTGATGATTTATGATTTATAGTTGATGATTGATAATTGATGATTGATGATTGATGATGGATGATTGAAGAGTCATAATTTATGATTGATGACTGATTATTGATGATTGATGATTGATGATTGGTGATTGATGATTGATGATTGATGATTGAGTATTGATGATTGATGATTGATGATTGCTGATTGGTGATTGATGATTGATGATTGATGATTGATGATTGATGATTGATGATTGATGATTGATGATTGATGATTGATGATTGATGATTGATGATTGATGATTGATGATTGATGATTGATGATTGATGATTGATGATTGATGATGGATGATTGATGAGTCAAAATTTATGATTGATATTGATGAATGATGATTGATGATAGATGATTGATGATTGATGATTGATGATTGATGATTGATGATTGATGATTGATAATTGATGATTGATTATTGATTATTAATGATTAATGATTGATGATTGATGATTGATGGTTGCTTGTTGATGATTGATGATTGATGATTGGTGATTGATGATTTATTATTGATGATTGATGATTGATGATTGATGGTTGATGATTGATGATTGATGATTGACGATTGATGATTGATGATTGATGATTGATGATTGATGATTGATGATGGATGATTGATAATTCATAATTGATGATTGATGATTGGTGATTGATGATTGATGGTTGATGATTGATGATTGATGATTGACGATTGATGATTGATGATTGATGATTGATGATTGATGATTGATGATTGATGATTGATGATTGATGATTGATGATTGATGATTGATGATTGATGAATGATGACTGATGATTGATGAATGATGATTGATGATTGATGATTGATGATTGATGATTGATGATTGATGTTTGATGATTGATGATTGATGATTGATGATTGATGATTGATGATTGATGATTGATGATTGATGATTGATGATTGATGTTTGATGATTGATGATTGATGATTGATGATTGATGATTGATGATTGATGATTGATGATTGATGATTGATGATTGATGATTGATGAATGATGATTGATGATTGATGAATGATGATTGATGATTGATGATTGATGATTGATGATTGATGATTGATGATTGATGATTGATGATTGATGATTGATGATTGATGATTGATGATTGATGATTGATGATTGATGATCGATGATTGATGATTGATGATTGATGATTGATGACTGATGATTGATTATTGATGATTGATGATTGATGAATGATGATTGATGATTGATGAATGATGATTGATGATTGATGATTGATGATTGATGATTGATGATTGATGATTGATGATTGATGATTGATGATTGATGATTGATGATTGATGATTGATGATTGATGATTGATGATTGATGATTGATGAGTGATGATTAATGATTAATGATTGATGTTTGATGATTGATGATTGATGATTGATGATTGATGATTGATGATTGATGATCGATGATTGATGATTGATGATTGATGATTGATGATTGATGATTGATGATTGATGATCGATGATTGATGATTGATGATGGATGATTGATAATTCATAATTGATGATTGATGATTGATGATTGATGATTGATGGTTGATGATTGATGATTGATGATTGATGATTGATGATTGATGATTGATGATTGATGATTGATGATTGATGATTGATGATTGATGATTGATGATTGATGATTGATGATTGATGATGGATGATTGATGATTGATGATTGGTGATTGATGATTAATGATTGATGATTGATGATTGCTGTTTGATTGCTGATGATTGATGATTGATGATTGGTGATAAACGATTGATGATTGATTATTGATGATTGATTATTTATGATTGATGATTGATGATTAATGATTGATGATTGATGATTGATGATTGATGATTGATGATTGATGATTGATGATTGATGATTGATGATTGAAGATTGATGATTGATGATTGATGATTGATGATTGATGATTGATGATTGATGATTGATGATTGATGATTGATGATTGATGATTGATGATTGATGATTGATGATTGATGATTGATGATTGATGATTGATGATTGATGATCGATGATCGATGAGTGATGATTGATTTTTGATGATTGATGATTGATGATTGATTTTTGATGATTGATTATGATGATTGATGATTGATAATTGATGATCGATGATTGATGATTGATGATTGATAATTGATAATTGATAATTGATGATTGATGATTGATGATTGATGATTGATGATTGATGATTGATGATTGATGATTGATGATTGATGATTGATGGTTTGTGATTGATGATTGATGATTGATGATTGATGAGTGATGATTGATGATTGATGATTGATGATTGATGATTGATGATTGATGATTGATGATTGATGATTGATGATTGATGATTGATGATTGATGATTGATGATTGATGATTGATGCTTGATGAGTGATGATTGTGATTGATGATTGATGATTGATGTTTGATTGTTGATGATTGATGATTGATGATTGATTATTGATGATTGATGATTGATGATTGATGATTGATGATTGATGATTGATGATTGATGATTGATGATTGATGATTGATGATTGATGATTGATGATTGATGATTGATGATTGATGATTGGTGATTGATGATTAATGATTGATGATTGATGATTGATGATTGATGATTGAAGATTGAGGATTGATGATTGATGATTGATGATTGATGATTGATGATTGATGATTGAGTATTGATGATTGATGATTGATGATTGATGATTGATGATTGATGATTGATGATGGATGATTGATGAGTCATAATTTATGATTGATGACTGATTATTGATGATTGATGATTGATGATTGATGATTGATGATTGATGATTGATGATTGATGATTGAGTATTGATGATTGATGATTGATGATTGATGATTGATGATTGATGATTGATGATTGATGATTGATGATTGATGATTGATGATTGATGATTGATGATTGATGATTGATGATTGATGATTGATGATTGATGATTGATGATTGATGATTGATGATTGATGATTGATGATTGATGATTGATGATTGATGATTGGTGATTGATGATTGATGATTGATGATTGATGATTGATGATGGATGATTGATGAGTCATAATTTATGATTGATATTGATGAATGATGATTGATGATTGATGATAGATGATTGATGATTGATGGTTGATGGTTGATATATGATTATTGATGATTAATAATTGATGATTGATTATTGATGATTGATGGTTGATGAATAATGATTAATGATTGATGATTGATGATTGATGATTGATGATTGATGATTGATGATTGATGATTGATAGTTGATAATTGATGATTGATGATTGATGATTGATGATTGATGATTGATGATTGATGAATGATTATTGATGGTTGATGATTGATGATTGATGATTGATGATTGATGATTGATGATTGATGATTGATGATTGATGATTGATGATTGATGATTGATGATTGATGATTGATGATTGATGATTGATGATTGATGATTGATGATTGATGATTGATGATTGATGATTGATGATTGATGATTGATGATTGATGATTGATGATTGATTATTGATGATTGTTGATTGATGATTGATGATCGATGATCGATGAATGTTGATTGTTGAGTGATGATTGATGATTGATGATTGATGACTGATGATTGATGATTGATGATTGATGATTGATGATTGATGATTGATGATTGATGATTGATGATTGATGATTGATAATTGATGATTGATGATTGATGATTGATGATTGATGATTGATGATTGATGATTGATGATTGATGATTGGTGATTGATGATTGATGATTGATGATTGATGATGGATGATTGATGAGTCATAATTTATGATTGATATTGATGAATGATGATTGATGATTGATGATAGATGATTGATGATTGATGGTTGATGGTTGATATATGATTATTGATGATTAATAATTGATGATTGATCATTGATGATTGATGGTTGATGAATAATGATTAATGATTGATGATTGATGATTGATGATTGATGATTGATGATTGATGATTGATGATTGATGATTGATAGTTGATAATTGATGATTGATGATTGATGATTGATGATTGATGAATGATTATTGATGGTTGATGATTGATGATTGATGATTGATGATTGATGATTGATGATTGATGATTGATGATTGATGATTGATGATTGATGATTGATGATTGATGATTGATGATTGATGATTGATGATTGATGATTGATGATTGATGATTGATGATTGATGATTGATGATTGATTATTGATGATTGTTGATTGTTGATTGATGATTGATGATCGATGATCGATTAATGTTGATTGTTGAGTGATGATTGATGATTGATGATTGATGACTGATGATTGATGATTGATGATTGATGATTGATGATTGATGATTGATGATTGATGATTGATGATTGATGATTGATGATTGATGATTGATGATTGATGATTGATGATTGATGATTGATGATTGATGATTGATGATTGATGATTGATGATTGATGATTGATGATTGATGATTGATGATTGATGATTGATGATTGATGATTGATGATTGATGATTGATGATTGATGATTGATGATTGATGATCGATGATCGATGATTGATGATTGATTTTTGATGATTGATGATTGATGATTGATTTTTGATGATTGATGATGATGATTGATGATTGATAATTGATGATCGATGATTGATGATTGATGATTGATAATTGATAATTGATAATTGATGATTGATGATTGATGATTGATGATTGATGATTGATGATTGATGGTTGATGATTGATGATTGATGATTGATGATTGATGATTGATGATTGATGATTGATGATTGATGATTGATGATTGATGATTGATGATTGATGATTGATGATTGATGATTGATGATTGATGATTGATGATTGATGATTGATGATTGATGATTGATGATTGATGATTGATGATTGATGATTGATGATTGATGATTGATGATTGATGATTGATGATTAATGATTGATGATTGATGATTGATGATTGATGATTGATGCTTGATGATTGATGATTGTGATTGATGATTGATGATTGATGTTTGATTGTTGATGATTGATGATTGATGATTGATGATTGATGATTGATGATTGATGATTGAGTATTGATGATTGATGATTGATGATTGATGATTGATGATTGATGACGGATGATTGATGATTGATGATTGATGATTGATGATTGATGATTGATGATTGATGATTGATGATTGATGATTGATGATTGATGATTGGTGATTGATGATTGATGATTAATGATGGATGATTGATGAGTCATAATTTATGATTGATATTGATGAATGATGATTGATGATTGATGATAGATGATTGATGATTGATGATTGATGATTGATGGTTGATGGTTGATGGTTGATGGTTGATATATGATTATTGATGATTAATAATTGATGATTGATTATTGATGATTGATGGTTGATGATTAATGATTGATGATTGATGATTGATGATTGAGTATTGATGATTGATGATTGATGATTGATGATTGATGATTGATGATTGATGATTGATGATTGATGATTGATGATTGGTGATTGATGATTGATGATTGATGATTGATGATGGATGATTGATGAGTCATAATTTTTGATTGATATTGATGAATGATGATTGATGATTGATGATAGATGATTGATGATTGATGGTTGATGGTTGATGGTTGATATATGATTATTGATGATTAATAATTGATGATTGATTATTGATGATTGATGGTTGATGATTAATGATTGATGATTGATGATTGATGATTGATGATTGATAATTGATAATTGATAATTGATGATTGAGGATTGATGATTGATGATTGATGATTGATGATTGATGAATGATTATTGATGGTTGATGAATGATTATTGATGGTTGATGATTGATGATTGATGATTGATGATTGATGATTGATGATTGATGATTGATGATTGATGATTGATGATTGATGATTGATGATTGATGATTGATAATTGATGATTGATAATTGATGATTGATGATTGATGATTGATTATTGATGATTGTTGATTGATGATTGATGATCGATGATCGATGAATGTTGATTGATGAGTGATGATTGATGATTGATGATTGATGATTGATGACTGATGATTGATGATTGATGATTGATGATTGATGATTGATGATTGATGATTGATGATTGATGATTGATGATTGATGATTGATGATTGATGATTGATGATTGATGATTGATGATTGATGATTGTTGATTGATGATTGATGATTGATGATTGATGATTGATGATCGATGATCGATGATTGATGATTGATTTTTGATGATTGATGATTGACGATTGATTTTTGATGATTGATGATGATGATTGATGATTGATAATTGATGATCGATGATTGATGATTGATGATTGATAATTGATAATTGACAATTGATGATTGATGATTGATGATTGATGATTGATGATTGATGATTGATGATTGATGATTGATGGTTGATGATTGATGATTGATGATTGATGATTGATGATTGATGATTGATGATTGATGATTGATGATTGATGATTGATGATTGATGATTGATGATTGATGATTGATGATTGATGATTGATGATTGATGATTGATGATTGATGATTGATGATTGATGATTGATGATTGATGATTGATTATTGATGATTGATGATTGATGATTGATGATTGATGATTGATGATTGATGATTGATGATTGATGATTGATGATTGATGATTGATGATTGATGATTGATGATTGATGATTGATGATTGATGATTGATGATTGATGATTGATGATTGATGATTGATGATTGATGATTGATGATTGATGATTGATGATTGATGATTGATGATTGATGATTGATGCTTGATGATTGATGATTGTGATTGATGATTGATGATTGATGATTGATGTTTGATTGTTGATGATTGATGATTGATGATTGATTATTGATGATTGATGATTGATGATTGATGATTGATGATTGATGATTGATGATTGATGATTGATGATTGATGATTGATGATTGATGATTGATGATTGATGATTGATGATTGATGATTGATGATTGATGATTGATGAGTGATGATTGATGACTGATTATTGATGATTAATGATTGATGATTGATGATTGATGATTGATGATTGATGATTGATGATTGATGATTGATGATTGAGTATTGATGATTGATGATTGATGATTGAAGATTGATGATGGATGATTGATGAGTCATAATTTATGATTGATGACTGATTATTGATGATTGATGATTGATGATTGATGATTGATGATTGATGATTGAGTATTGATGATTGATGATTGATGATTGATGATTGATGATTGATGATTGATGATTGATGATTGATGATTGATGATTGATGATTGATGATTGATGATTGATGATTGATGATTGATGATTGATGATTGATGATTGATGATTGGTGATTGATGATTGATGATTGATGATTGATGATTGATGATTGATGATTGATGATTGATGTTTGATGTTTGATTGTTGATGATTGATGATTGATTATTGATGAGTGATGATTGATGATTGATGATTGATGATTGATGATAGATGATTGATGATTGATGATTGATGATTGATGATTGATGATTGGTGATTGATGATTAATGATTGATGATTGATGAGTCATAATTTATGATTGATATTGATGAATGATGATTGATGATAGATGATTGATGATTGATGGTTGATGGTTGATGGTTGATATATGATTATTGATGATTAATAATTGGTGATTGATGATTGATGATTGATGATTGATGGTTGATGATTGATGATTGATGATTGATGATTGATGATTGATGATTGATGATTGATGATTGATGATTGATGATTGATGATTGATGATTGATGATTGATGATTGATGATTGATGATTGATGATTGATGATTGATGATTGATGATTGATGATTGATGATTAATGATTGATGATTGATGATTGATGATTGATGATTGATGATTGATGATTGCTGATTGATGATTGATGATTGATGATTGATGATTGATGATTGATGATTGATGATTGATGATTGATGATTGATGCTTGATGATTGATGATTGATGATTGTGATTGATGATTGATGATTGATGTTTGATTGTTGATGATTGATGATTTATGATTGATGATTGATGATTGATTATTGATGATTGATGATTGATGATTGATGATTGATGATTGATGATTGATGATTGATGATTGATGATTGATGATTGATGATTGATGATTGATTATTGGTGATTGATGATTAATGATTGATGATTGATGATTGATGATTGATGATTGATGATTGAAGATTGAGGATTGATGATTGATGATTGATGATTGATGATTGATGATTGATGATTGATGATTGATGATTGATGATTGATGATTGATGATTGAGTATTGATGATTGATGATTGATGATTGATGATTGATGATTGATGATGGATGATTGATGAGTCATAATTTATGATTGATGACTGATTATTGATGATTGATGATTGATGATTGATGATTGAGTATTGATGATTGATGATTGATGATTGATGATTGACGATTGATGATTGATGATTGATGATTGATGATTGATGATTGGTGATTGATGATTGATGATTGTTGATTGATGATTGATGATGGATGATTTATGAGTCATAATTTATGATTGATATTGATGAATGATGATTGATGATTGATGATAGATGATTGATGATTGATGGTTGATGGTTGATGGTTGATGGTTGATGGTTGATATATGATTTTTGATGATTAATAATTGATGATTGATTATTGATGATTGATGGTTCATGATTAATGATTGATGATTGATGATTGATGATTGATGATTGATAATTGATAATTGATGATTGATGATTGATGATTGATGATTGATGATTGATGATTGATGATTGATGATTGATGATTGATGGTTGATGATTGATGATTGATGATTGATGATTGATGATTGATGATTGATGATTGATGATTGATGATTGATGATTGATGATTGATGATTGATGATTGATGATTGATGATTGATGATTGATGATTGATGATTGATGATTGATGATTGATGATTGATTATTGATGATTGTTGATTGATAATTGATGATCGATGATCGATGAATGTTGACTGATGAGTGATGATTGATGATTGATGACTGATGATTGATGATTGTTGATTGATGATTGATGATTGATGATTGATGATTGATGATTGATGATTGATGATTGATGATTGATGATTTATTATTGATGATTGATGAGTCATAAGTTATGATTGATGACTGATTACTGATGATACATGATTGATGATTGATGATTGACGATTGATGATTGATGATTGATGATTAATGACTCATGATTGATGATTGATGATTGATGATTGTTGATGTTTGATTATTGATGATTGATAATTGATGGTTGATTATTGATGGTTGATGGTTGATATTTGATGATTGATGATTGATGATTAATGACTGATGATTGATGATTGATGATTGATGATCGATGATTGAAGATTGATGATTGATTATTGATGATTGATGATTGATGATCGATGATTGATGATTCATGATCGATGATCGATGAATGAACATTGATGAGTGATGATTGATGATTGATGATTGATGATTGATGAATGATGAGTGATGATTGATGATTGATGATTGATGATTGATGATTGATGATTGATGATTGATGATTGATGATTGATGAATGATGAGTGATGATTGATGATTGATGATTGATGATTGATGATTGATGATTGATGAATGATGATTTATGATTGATGATTGATTATTGATGATTGATGACTGATGGTTGATGATGGATGATTGATGATTGATGAATGATGCTTGCTGATTGATGATTGATGATTAATGATTGATGGCTGATGATTGATGATTGATGATTTATGATTAATAGTTGATGATTGATAATTGATGATTGGTGATTGGTGATGGATGATTGATGAGTCATAATTTATGATTAATGACTGATTATGATGATTGATGATTGATGATTGATGATTGGTGATTGATGATTGATGATTGATTATTGATGATTGATGATTGATGATTGATGATTGATGATCGATGATTGATGATTGATGATTGATGATTGATGATTGATGATTGATGATTGATGATTGATGATTGATGATTGATGATTGATGATTGATGATTGATGATTGATGATTGATGATGATGATTGATGATTGATGATTGATGATCGATGATCGATGAACGATGATTGATGATTGATAAGTGATGATTGATGATTGATAATTGATGATTGATGATTGATGATTGATGATTGATGATTGATGATTGATGATTGTGATTGATGATTGATGATTGATGATTGATGATTGATGATTGATGATTGATGATTGATGATTGATGATTGATAAGTGATGTTAAATGATTGATGATTGATGATTGATGATTGATGATTAATGATCGATGATCGATGAATGATGATTGATGATTGATGAGTAATGCTTGATGATTTATAATTGATGATTGATGATTGGTGATTAAGGATTGATGATTGATGATTGATGATTGATGATTGATGATTGATGATTGATGATTGATGATTGATGATTGATGATTGATGATTGATGATTGATGATTAATGATTGATGATTGATGTTTGATGATTGATGATTGGTCAGTGATGATTGATGATTGACGATTGATGGTTGATGATTGATGATTGATGATTGATGATTGATGATTGATGATTGATGATGGATGATTGATGATTGATGATTGGTGATTGATGATTAATGATTGATGATTGATGATTGATGATTGATGATTGATGATTGATGATTGATGATTGATGATTGATGATTGATGATTGATGATTGATGAGTGATGAGTGATGATTGATGATTGATGATTGGTGATTGAGGATTGATGATTGATTATTGATGATTGATGATTGATGATTGAGTATTGATGATTGATGATTGATGATTTATGATTTATAGATGATGATTGGTAATTGATGATTGATGATTGATGATTGATGATGGATGATTGAAGAGTCATAATTTATGATTGATGACTGATTATTGATGATTGATGATTGATGATTGGTGATTGATGATTGATGATTGATGATTGATGATTGATGATTGAGTATTGATGATTGATGATTGATGATTGATGAT
The DNA here is from genome assembly GCA_954870665.1 of Stratiomys singularior. Taxonomy (NCBI): domain Eukaryota; kingdom Metazoa; phylum Arthropoda; class Insecta; order Diptera; family Stratiomyidae; genus Stratiomys; species Stratiomys singularior. The sequence goes on from CATOZT010000196.1 coordinate 17,304, forward strand.
TGATGATTGCTAATTGGTGATTGAAGATTGATGATCGATGATTGATGATTGATGATTGATGATTGATGATTGATGATTGATGATTGATGATTGATGATTGATGATTGATGATTGATGATTGATGATTGATGATTGATGATTGATGATTGATGATTGATGATTGATGATTGATGATTGATGATTGATGATTGATGATTGATGATTGATGATTGATGATTGATGATTGATGATTGATGATTGATGATTGATGATTGATGATTGATGATGGATGATTGATGAGTCATAATTTATGATTGATATTGATGAATGATGATTGATGATTGATGATAGATGATTGATGATTGATGGTTGCTGGTTGATGGTTGATATATGATTATTGATGATTGATAATTGATGACTGATTATTGATTATTGATGATTAATTATTAATGATTGATGATTGATGATTGATGACTGATGATTGATAATTGATAATTGATGATTGATGATTGATGGTTGATGATTGATGATTGATGGTTGATGATTGATGATTGATGATTGATGATTGATGATTGATGATTGATGATTGATGATTGATGATTGATGATTGATGATTGATGATTGATGATTGATGATTGATGATTGATGATTGATGATTGATGATTGATGATTGATGATTGATGATTAATGATTGATGATTGATGATTGATGATTGATGATTGATGATTGATGATTGATGATTGATGATTGATGATGATGGTTGATGATTGATGATTGATGATTGATGATTGATGATTGATGATTGATGATTGATGATTGATGATTGATGATTGATGATTGATGATTGATGATTGATGATTGATGATTGATGATTGATGATTGATGATTGATGATTGATGATTGATGATTGATGATTGATGATTGATGAATGATGATTGATGATTGATGATTGATTTTTGATGATTGATGATTGATTTTTGATGATTGATGATGATGATTGATAATTGATGATCGATGATTGATGATTGATGATTGATAATTGTTGATTGATGATTGATGATTGATGATTGATGATTGATGATTGATGATTGATGATTGGTGATTGATGTTTGATGATTGATGATTGATGATTGATGATTGATGATTGATGCTTGATGATTGATGATTGATGATTGATGATTGATGATTGATGATTGATGATTGATGATTGATGATTGATGATGGATGATTGATGATTGATGATTGATGATTGATGATTGATGATTGATGATTGATGATTGATGATTGATGATTGATGATTGATGATTGATGATTGATGATTGATGATTGATGATTGATGATTGATGATTGATGATTGATGATTGATGATTGATGATTGATGATTGATGATTGATGATTGATGATTGATGATTGATAATTGATGATTGATGATTGATGAATGATGATTGATGATTGGGGATTGATGATTGGGGATTGATGATTGATGATTGATGCTTGATGCTTGATGATTGATGATTGGTGATTGATGATTGATGATTGATGATTGATGATTGATGTTTGATTGTTGATGATTGATGATTGATGATTGGTGATAAACGATTGATGATTGATGATTGATGATTGATGATTGATGATTGATGATTAATGATTGATGTCTGATGATTGGGGATTGATGATTTTGGATTGATGATTGATGAATAATGCTTGATGATTGATGATTGATGATTGATGATTGATGATTGATGATTGATGATTGATGATTGATGATTGATGAATGATGATTGATGATTGATGATTGATGATTGATGATTGATGATTGATGATTGATGATTGATGATTGATTTTTGATGATTGATGATTGATTTTTGATGATTGATGATGATGATTGATGATTGATAATTGATGATCGATGATTGATGATTGATGATTGATAATTGTTGATTGATGATTGATGATAGATGATTGATGATTGGTGATTGATGTTTGATGATTGATGATTGATGATTGATGATTGATGATTGATGCTTGATGATTGATGATTGATGATTGATGATTGATGATTGATGATTGATGATTGATGATTGATGATTGATGATTGATGATTGATGATTGATGATTGATGATTGATGATTGATGATTGATGATTGATGATTGATGCTTGATGATTGATGATTGATGATTGATGATTGATGATTGATGATTGATGATTGATGATTGATGATTGATGATTGATGATTGATGATTGATGATTGATGATTGATGATTGATGATTGATGGTTGAGTATTGATGATTGATGATTGATGATTGATGATTGATGATTGATGATTGATGATTGATGATTGATGATTGATGATTGATGATGGATGATTATGATTGATTTTTGATGATTGATGATTGATGATTAATGATTGATGTCTGATGATTGGGGATTGATGATTTTGGATTGATGATTGATGAATAGTGCTTGATGATTGATGATTGATGATTGATGATTGATGATTGATGATTGATGATTGATGATTGATGATTGATGATTGATGATTGATGATTGATGATTGATGCTTGATGATTGATGATTGATGATTGATGATTGATGATTGATGATTGATGATTGATGATTGATGATTGATGATTGATGATTGATGATTGATGATTGATTTTTGATGATTGATGATTGATGATTGATGATTAATGATTGATGTCTGATGATTGGGGATTGATGATTTTGGATTGATGATTGATGAATAATGCTTGATGATTGATGATTGATGATTGATGATTGATGATTGATGATTGATGATTGATGATTGATGATTGATGATTGATGATTGATGATTGATGATTGATGATTGATGATTGATGATTGATGATTGATGATTGATGATTGATGATTGATGATTGATGATTGATGATTGATGATTGATGATTGATGATTGATGATTGATGATTGATGCTTGATGATTGATGATTGATGATTGATGATTGATGATTGATGATTGATGATTGATGATTGATGATTGATGATTGATGATTGATGATTGATGATTGATGATTGATGATTGATGGTTGAGTATTGATGATTGATGATTGATGATTGATGATTGATGATTGATGATTGATGATTGATGATTGATGATTGATGATGGATGATTTATGAGTCATAATTTATGATTGATGACTGATTATTGATCATTGATGATTGGTGATTGATGATTGATGATTGAGTATTGATGATTGATGATTGATGATTGATGATTGATGATTGATGATTGATGATTGATGATTGATGATTGATGATTGATGATTGATGATTGATGATTGATGATTGATGATTGATATTTGATGACTGATGATTGATGATTGATGATTGATGATTGATGATTGATGATTGATGATTGATGATGGATGATTAATGAGTCATAATTTATGATTGATAATGATGAATGATGATTGATGATTGATGATAGATGATTGATGATTGATGGTTGGTGGTTGATGGTTGATGGTTGATATATGATTATTGATGATTGATAATTGATGATTGATTATTGATGATTGATGATTGATGATTAATGATTGATGATTGATGATTGATGATTGATGATTGATAATTGATAATTGATGATTGATGATTGATGATTGATGATTGATGATTGATGATTGATGGTTGATGATTGATGATTGATGATTGATGATTGATGATTGATGATTGATGATTGATGATTGATGATTGATGATTGATGATTGATGATTGATGATTGATGATTGATGATTGATGATTGATGATTGATGATTGATGATTGATGATTGATGATTGATGATTGATGATTGATGATTGATGATTGATGATTGATGATTGATGATTGATGATTGATGATTGATGATTGATGATTGATGATTGATGATTGATGATTGATGATTGATGATTGATGATTGATGATTGATGATTGATGATTGATGAGTGATGATTGATGATTGATGATTGAAGATTGGGGATTGATGATTGGGGATTGATGATTGATGATTGATGCTTGATGCTTGATGATTGATGATTGGTGATTGATGATTGATGATTGATGTTTGATTGTTGATTATTGATGATTGATGATTGGTGATTGATGATTGATGATTGATGATTGATAAGTGATGTTAAATGATTGATGATTGATTATTGATGATTGATGATTGATGATTAATGATCGATGATCGATGAATGATGATTGATGATTGATGAGTGATGCTTGATGATTTATAATTGATGATTGATGATTGGTGATTGAGGATTGATGATTGATGATTGATGATTGATGATTGATGATTGATGATTGATGATTGATGATTGATGATTGATGATTGATGATTGATGATTGATGATTGATGATTGATGATTGATGATTGATGATTGATGATTGATGATTGATGATTGATGATTGATGATTGATGATTGATGATTGATAAGTGATGTTAAATGATTGATGATTGATGATTGATGATTGATGATTAATGATCGATGATCGATGAATGATGATTGATGATTGATGAGTGATGCTTGATGATTTATAATTGATGATTGATGATTGGTGATTGAGGATTGATGATTGATGATTGATGATTGATGATTGATGATTGATGATTGATGAATGATGATTGATGATTGATGATTGATGATTGATGATTGATGATTGATGATTGATGATTGATGATTGATGATTGATGATTGATGATTGATGATTGATGATTGATGATTGATGATTGATGATTGATGATTGATGATTGAGGTTTGATGATTGATGATTGTTCAGTGATGATTGATGATTGACGATTGATGGTTGATGACTGATGATTGATGATTGATGATTGATGATTGATGATTGATCATGGATGATTGATGATTGATGATTGGTGATTGATGATTAATGATTGATGATTGATGATTGATGATTGATGATTGATGATTGATGATTGATGATTGATGATTGATGATTGATGATTGATGATTGATGATTGAGCATTGATGATTGATGATTGATGATTGATGATTGATGATTGATGATTGAGCATTGATGATTGATGATTGATGATTGATGATTGATGATTGATGGTTGAGTATTGATGATTGATGATTGATGATTGATGATTGATGATTGATGATTGATGAGTCATAATTTATGATTGATGACTGATTATTGATGATTGATGATTGGTGATTGGTGATTGATGATTGATGATTGAGTATTGATGATTGATGATTGATGATTGATGATTGATGATTGATGATTGATGATTGATGATTGATGATTGATGATTGATGATTGATGATTGATGATTAATGATTGATGATTGATGATTGATGATTGATGATTGATATTTGATGACTGATGATTGATGATTGATGATTGTTGATTGATGATTGATGATTGATGATTGATGATGGATGATTGATGAGTCATAATTTATGATTGATATTGATGAATGATGATTGATGATTGATGATAGATGATTGATGATTGATAGTTGATGGTTGATGGTTGATGGTTGATATATGATTATTGATGATTAATAATTGATGATTGATTATTGATGATTGATGGTTGATGATTAATGACTGATGATTGATGATTGATGAATGATGATTGATGATTGATGATTGATAATTGATAATTGATGATTGATGATTGATGATTGATGATTGATGATTGATTATTGTTGATTGATGATTGATGATCGATGATCGATGAATGTTGATTGATGGGTGATGATTGATGATCGCTGATTGATGACTGATGATTGATGATTGTTGATTGATGATTGATGATTGATGATTGATGATTGATGATTGATGATTGATGATTGATGATTGATGATTGATGATTGATGATTGATGATTTATTATTGATGATTGATGATTGATGAGTCATAAGTTATGATTGATGACTGATTACTGATGATACATGATTGATGATTGATGATTGACGATTGACGATAATGATTGATGATTGATGATTAATGACTCATGATTGATGATTGATGATTGATGATTGATGATTGTTGATGTTTGATTATTCATGATTGATAATTGATGGTTGATGATTGATGGTTGATGGTTGATATTTGATGATTGATGATTGATGATTAATGACTGATGATTGATGATTGATGATTGATGATTGATGATTGATGATTGATGATTGATGATTGATGATTGATGGTTGATGATTGATGATTGATGATTGATGATTGATGATTGATGATTGATGATTGATGATTGATGATTGATGATTGATGATTGATGATTGATGATTGATGATTGATGATTGATGATTGATGATTGATGATTGATGATTGATGATTGATGATTGATGATTGATGATTGATGATTGATGATTGATGATTGATTATTGATTATTGATGATTGGTGATTGATGATTGATGATTGATGACTGATGACTGATGATTGATGATTGTTGATTGATGATTGATGATTGATGATTGATGATTGATGATTGATGATTGATGGTTGATGATTGATGATTTATTATTGATGATTGATGATTGATGAGTCATAAGTTATGATTGATGACTGATTACTGATGATACATGATTGACGATTGATGATTGATGATTGATGATTGATGATTGATGATTGATGATTGATGATTGATTATTGATGGTTGATGATTGATGATTGATCATTGATCATTGATGATTGATTATTGATGATTGATGATTGATGATTAATGATTGATCATTGATGATTGATGATTGATGATTGATGATTGATAATTGATGATTGATGATTGATGATTGATGATTGATGATTGATGATTGATGGTTGATGATTGATGATTGATGATTGATGATTGATGATTGATGATTGATGATTGATGATTGATGATTGATGATTAATGATTGATGATTGATGATTGATGATTGATGAATGATGATTGTTGTTTGATGATTGATGATCGATGATCGATGAATGTTGATTGATGAGTGATGATTGATGATTGATGACTGATGATTGATGATTGTTGATTGATGATTGATGATTGATGATTGATGATTGATGATAGATGATTGATGATTGGTGATTGACGTTTCATGATTGATGATTGATGATTGACGATTGATGATTGAAGAGTCATAATTTATGATTGATTACTGATTATTGATGATTGATGATTGATGATCGATGGTTGATGATTGATGATTGATATTGATGATTGATGATTGATGATTGACGATTGATGATTGATGATAGATGATTGATGATTGATGATTGATGATTGATGATTGATGATTGATGATTGATGATTGATGATTGATGATTGATGATTGATGATTGATGATTGATGATTGATGATTGATGATTGATGATTGATGATTGATTATTGATGATTGATGATTGATGATTGATGATTGATGATTGATGATTGATGATTGATGATTCATGATTGATGATTGATGATTGATGATTGATGATTGATGATTGATGATTGATGATTGATGATTGATGATTGATGATTGATGATTGATGATTGATGATTGATGATTGATGATTGATGATTGATGATTGATGATTGATGATTGCCGATTGATGATTGATGATTGATGATTTATTATTGATGATTGATGATTGATGATTGATGATTGATGGTTGATGATTGATGATTGATGAGTGATGATTGATGATTGATAATTGATGATTGATGATTGATGATTGATGATTGATGATTGGTGATTGATATTTGTTGATTGATGATTGACGATTGATGATTGATGATTGATGCTTGATGATTGATGATTGATGACTGATGAATGATGTTTGATGATTGATGATTGATGATCGATGATCGATGAATGATGATTGATGATTGATGAGTGATGATTGATGATTGATAATTGATGACTGATGATTGATGATTGATGATTGATGATTGATGATTTATGATTTATAGTTGATGATTAATAATTGATGATTCAATATTGATGATGGATGATTGAAGAGTCATAGTTTATGATTGATGACTAATTATTGATGATTGATGCTTGATGATAGATGATTGATGATTGATGATTGATATTGATGATTGATGATTGATGATTGGTGATTGATGATTGATAATTGATGATTTATGATTGATGATTGATGATTGATGATTGATGATTGATGATTGATGATTGATGATTGATGATTGATTATTGATGATTGATGATTGATGATTGATGATTGATGATCGATGATTGATGATTGATGATTGATGATTGATGATTGATGATTGATGATTGATGATTGATGATTGATGATCGATGATTGATGATTGATGATTGATGATTGATGATTGATGATTGATGATTGATGATTGATGATTGATGATTGATGATTGATGATTGATGATTGATGATTGATGATTGGTGATTGATGTTTGATGATTGATGATTGACGATTGATGATTGATGATTGATGGTTAATGCTTGATGATTGATGATTGATGATTGATGATTGATGATTGATGATTGATGATTGATGATTGATGATTGATGATTGATGATTGATGATTGATGATTGATGATTGATGAATGATGATTGATGATTGATGATTGATGATTGATGATTGATGATTGATGATTGATGAATGATGATTTATGATTGATGATTGATTATTGATGATTGATGATTGATGATTGATGATTGATGGTTGATGATGGATGATTGATGATTGATGAATGATGCTTGCTGATTGATGATTAATGATTAATGATTGATGGCTGATGAATAATGATTGATGATTTATGATTTATAGTTGATGATTGATAATTGACGATTGGTGATTGGTGATGGATGATTGATGAGTCATAATTTATGATTGATGACTGATTATTGATGATTGATGATTGACTATTGGTGATTGATGATTGATGATTGATTATTGATGATTGATGATTGATGATTGATGATTGATGATCGATGATTGATGATTGATGATTGATGATTGATGATTGATGATTGATGATTGATGATTGATGATTGATGATTGATGATTGATGATTGATGATTGATGATTTATGATTTATAGTTGATGATTAATAATTGATGATTGATGATTGACGATTGACGATTGATGATTGATGATTGATGATTGATGATTGATGATTGATGATTGATGATTGATGATTTATGATTTATAGTTGATGATTAATAATTGATGATTCATTATTGATGATGGATGATTGAAGAGTCATAGTTTATGATTGATGACTAATTATTGATGATTGATGCTTGATGATAGATGATTGATGATTGATGATTGATATTGATGATTGATGATTGATGATTGATGATTGATGATTGATGATTGATGATTGTTGATTGATGATTGATGATTGATGATTGATGATTGATGATTGATGATTGATGATTGATGATTGATGATTGATGATTGATGATTGATGGTTGATGATGGATGATTGATGATTGATGAATGATGCTTGCTGATTGATGATTAATGATTAATGATTGATGGCTGATGATTGATGATTGATGATTTATGATTTATAGTTGATGATTGATAATTGATGATTGGTGATTGGTGATGGATGATTGATGAGTCATAATTTATGATTGATGATTGATGATTGATGATTGATGATTTATGATTTATAGTTGATGATTAATAATTGATGATTCATTATTGATGATGGATGATTGAAGAGTCATAGTTTATGATTGATGACTAATTATTGATGATTGATGCTTGATGATAGATGATTGATGATTGATGATTGATATTGATGATTGATGATTGATGATTGATGATTGATGATTGATGATTGATGATTGATGATTGATGATTGATAATTGATAATTGATGATTGATGATTGATGATTGATGATTGATGATTGATGATTGATGATTGATGATTGATTATTGATGATTGATGATTGATGATTGATGATCGATGATTGATGATTGATGATTGATGATTGATGATTGATGATTGATGATTGATGGTTGATGATTGATGATTGATGATCGATGATTGATGATTGATGATTGATGATTGATGATTGATGATTGATGATTGATGATTGATAATTGATGATTGATGATTGACGATTGACGATTGATGATTGATGATTGATGATTGATGATTGATGATTGATGATTGATGATTGATGATTTATGATTTATAGTTGATGATTAATAATTGATGATTCATTATTGATGATGGATGATTGAAGAGTCATAGTTTATGATTGATGACTAATTATTGATGATTGATGCTTGATGATAGATGATTGATGATTGATGATTGATATTGATGATTGATGATTGATGATTGATGATTGATGATTGATGATTGTTGATTGATGATTGATGATTGATGATTGATGATTGATGATTGATGATTGATGATTGATGATTGATGATTGATGATTGATGATTGATGGTTGATGATGGATGATTGATGATTGATGAATGATGCTTGCTGATTGATGATTAATGATTAATGATTGATGGCTGATGATTGATGATTGATGATTTATGATTTATAGTTGATGATTGATAATTGATGATTGGTGATTGGTGATGGATGATTGATGAGTCATAATTTATGATTGATGACTGATTATTGATGATTGATGATTGACTATTGGTGATTGATGATTGATGATTGATGATTGACTATTGGTGATTGATGATTGATGATTGATGATTGATTATTGATGATTGATGATTGATGATTGATGATTGATGATTGATGATCGATGATTGATGATTGATGATTGATGATTGATGATTGATGATTGATGATTGATGATTGATGATTGATGATTGATGATTGATGATTGATGATTGATGATTGATGATTGATGATTGATGATTTATGATTTATAGTTGATGATTAATAATTGATGATTCATTATTGATGATGGATGATTGGAGAGTCATAGTTTATGATTGATGACTAATTATTGATGATTGATGCTTGATGATAGATGATTGATGATTGATGATTGATATTGATGATTGATGATTGATGATTGATGATTGATGATTGATGATTGATGATTGATAATTGATAATTGATGATTGATGATTGATGATTGATGATTGATGATTGATGATTGATGATTGATGATTGATTATTGATGATTGATGATTGATGATTGATGATCGATGATTGATGATTGATGATTGATGATTGATGATTGATGATTGATGATTGATGATTGATGGTTGATGATTGATGATTGATGATTGATTATTGATGATTGATGATTGATGATTGATGATTGATGATTGATGATTGATGATTGATGATTGATGATTGATGATTGATGATTGATGATTGATGAATGATGAATGATGATTGATGATTGATGATTGATGATTGATGATTGATTATTGATGATTGATGATTGAGGATTGATGATTGATGATTGATGATTGATGATTGATGATTGATGATTGATGATTGATGATTCATGATTGATGATTGATGATTGATGATTGATGATTGATGATTGATGATTGATGATTGATGCTTGATGATTGACGATTGACGATTGATGATTGATGATTGATGATTGATGATTGATGCTTGATGATTGATGATTGATGACTGATGAATGATGTTTGATGATTGATGATTGATGATCGATGATCGATGAATGATGATTGATGATTGATGAGTGATGATTGATGATTGATAATTGATGACTGATGATTGATGATTGATGATTGATGATTGATGATTGATGATTTGTGATTTATAGTTGATGATTAATAATTGATGATTCATTATTGATGATGGATGATTGAAGAGTCATAGTTTATGATTGATGACTAATTATTGATGATTGATGCTTGATGATAGATGATTGATGATTGATGATTGATATTGATGATTGATGATTGATGATTGATGATTGATGATTGATGATTGATGATTGATGATTGATGATTGATAATTGATAATTGATGATTGATGATTGATGATTGATGATTGATGATTGATGATTGATGATTGATGATTGATGATTGATGATTGATTATTGATGATTGATGATTGATGATTGATGATCGATGATTGATGATTGATGATTGATGATTGATGATTGATGATTGATGGTTGATGATTGATGATTGATGATCGATGATTGATGATTGATGATTGATGATTGATGATTGATGATTGATGATTGATGATTGATAATTGATGATTGATGATTGATGATTGATGATTGGTGATTGATGTTTGATGATTGATGATTGACGATTGATGATTGATGATTGATGGTTAATGCTTGATGATTGATGATTGATGATTGATGATTGATGATTGATGATTGATGATTGATGATTGATGATTGATGATTGATGATTGATGATTGATGATTTATGATTGATGAATGATGATTGATGATTGATGATTGATGATTGATGATTGATGATTGATGATTGATGATTGATGATTGATGATTGATGAATGATGATTTATGATTGATGATTGATTATTGATGATTGATGATTGATGATTGATGGTTGATGATGGATGCTTGATGATTGATGAATGATGCTTGCTGATTGATGATTGATGATTAATGATTGATGGCTGATGATTGATGATTGATGATTTATGATTTATAGTTGATGATTGATGATTGATGATTGATGATTGATGATTGATTATTGATTATTGATGATTGATGATTGAGGATTGATGACTGATGATTGATGATTGATGCTTGATGATTGATGATTGATGATTAATGATTGATGGCTGATGATTGATGATTGATGATTGATGATTGATGATTGATAATTGATGATTGATGATGGATGATTGATGAGTCATAATTTATGATTGATGACTGATTATTGATGATTGATTATTGATTATTGATTATTGATTATTGATGATTGATGATTGAGGATTGATGATTGATGATTTAAGATTGATGATTGATGATTGATGATTGATGATTGATGATTGATGATTGATGATTGATGATTGATGATTGATGATTGATGATTGATGATTGATGATTGATGATTGATGATTGATGATTGATGATTGATGATTGATGATTGATGATTGATGATTGATGATTGATGATTGATGATTAATGATTGATGATTGATGATTGATGATTGATGATTGATGATTGATGATTGACGATTGATGATTAACGATTGATGGCTGATGATTGATGATTTATGATTTATAGTTGATGATTGATAATTGATGATTGATGATGGATGATTGATGAGTTATAATTTATGATTGATGACTGATTATTGATGATTGATGATTGATGATTTGTTATTGATGATTGATGAGTCATAATTTATGATTGATGACTGATTACTGATGATACATGATTGATGATTGTTGATTGATGATTGATGATTGACGATTAATGATTGATGATTGATGATTAATGATTTATGATTTATGACTGATGATTGATGATTGATGATTGATGATTGTTGATGATTGATTATTGATGATTGATAATTGATGGTTGATGATTGATGGTTGATGGTTGATATTTGATGATTGATGATTGATGATTAATGATTGATGATTGATGATTGATGATCGATGATTGAAGATTGATGATTGATTATTGATGATTGATGATTGATGATCGATGATCGATGATTGATGATTGATGATCGATGATCGATGAATGATGATTGATGAGTGATAATTGATGATTGATGATTGATGATTGATGATTGATGATCGATGATCGATGTTCGATGAACGATGATTGATGATTGATGAGTGATGATTGATGATTGATAATTGATGATTGATGATTGATGATTGATGATTGATGATTGATGATTGATGATTGATGATTGATGATTGATGAGTGATGTTAAGTGATTGATGATTGATGATTGATGATTGATGATTAATGATCGATGATCGATGAATGATGATTGATGATTGATGAGTGATGCTTGATGATTGATGATTGATGATTGATGATTGATGATTGATGATTGATGATTGATGATTGATGATTGATGATTGATGATTGATGATTGATGATTGATGATTGATGATTTATGATTTATAGATGATGATTGATAATTGATGATTGATTATTGATGATGGATTATTGAAGAGTCATAATTTATGATTGATGACTGATAATATATGATTGATGATTGATGATAGATGATTGATGATTGATGATTGATATTGATGATTTATGATTGATGATTGCTGATTGATGATTGATGATTGATGATTGATGATTGATGATTGATGATTGATGATTGATGATTGATGGTTGATGATTGATGATTGATGATTGATGAGTAATGATTGATGATTGATGATTGAAGATTGATGATTGATGATTGATGGTTGCTGATTGATGATTGATGATCGATGATCGATGATTGATGATTGATGATTGATGATTGATGATTGATGATTGATGATTGATGATTGATGATTGATGATTGATGATTGATGATTGATAATTGATTGTTGATGATTGATGATTGATGATTGATGATTGATGATTGATGATTGATGATTGATGATTGGTGATTGATGATTGATGATTGATGATTGATGATTGATGATTGATGATTGATGATTGACGATTGATGATTGATGATTGATGATTGATGATTGAGGATTGATGATTGATGATTGATGATTGATGATTGATGATTGATGATTGATGATAGAGTAATGATGATTGATGATTGATGATTGATGATTGATGATGGATGATTGATGAGTCATAATTTATGATTGATGACTGATTATTGATGATTGATGATTGGTGATTGGTGATTGATGATTGATGATTGATGATTGATGATTGATGATTGATGATTGATGATTGATGATTGATGATTGATGATTGATGATTGATGATTGATGATTGATGATTGATGATTGATGATTGATGATTGATGATTGATGATTGATGATGGATGATTGATGAGTCATAATTTATGATTGATATTGATGAATGATGATTGATGATTGATGATAGATGATTGATGATTGATGGTTGGTGGTCGATGGTTGATGGTTGATATATGATTATTGATGATTGATAATTGATGATTGATTATTGATGATTGATGATTGATGATTAATGATTGATGATAGATGATTGATGAGTCAGAATTTATGATTGATGACTGATTTATGATGATTGATTATTGATGATTGATGATTGATGATTGATGTTTGATGATCGATGATTGATGATTGATGATTGATGATTGATGATTGATGATTGATGATTGATGATTGATGATTGATGATTGATGATTGATGATTGATGATTGATGATTGATTATTGATGATTGATGATTGATGATTGATGATTGATGATTGATGATTGATGATTGATGATTGATGATTGATGATTGATGATTGATGATTGATGAATGATGAATGATGATTGATGATTGATGATTGATAATTGATGATTGATTATTGATGATTGATGATTGAGGATTGATGATTGATGATTGATGATTGATGATTGATTATTGGTGATTGATATTTCATAATTGATGATTGATGATTGACGATTGATGATTGCAGAGTCATAATTTATGATTGATGACTGATTATTGATGATTGATGATTGATGATCGATGATTGATGATTGATGATTGATGATTGATGATTGATGATTGATGATTGATGAATGATGATTGATGATTGATGATTGATGATTGATGATTGATGATTGATGATTGATGATTGATTATTGATGATTGATGATTGAGGATTGATGATTGATGATTGATGATTGATGATTGATGATTGATGATTGATGATTGATGATTGATGATTGATGCTTGATGATTGATGATTGATGATTAATGATTGATGGCTGATGATTGATGATTGATGATTGATGATTTATTATTGATGATTGATGAGTCATAATTTATGATTGATGACTGATTACTGATGATACATGATTGATGATTGATGATTGATGATTGACGATTGATGATTGATGATTGATGATTGATGATTGATGATTTATGATTTATAGATGATGATTGATAATTGATGATTGATTATTGATGATGGATTATTGAAGAGTCATAATTTATGATTGATGACTGATAATTGATGATTGATGATTGATGATAGATGATTGATGATTGATGATTGATGATTGATGATTTATGATTGATGATTGATCATTGCTGATTGATGATTGATGATTGATGATTGATGATTGATGATTGATGATTGATGATTGATGATTGATGATTGATGATTGATGAGTAATAATTGATGATTGATGATTGATGATTAAAGATTGATGATTGATGATTGATGATTGATGATTGATGGTTGTTGATTGATGATTGATGATCGATGATTGATGATTGATGATTGATGATTGATGGTTGATGATTGAAGATTGATATTGATGATTGAATATTGAAGATTGATGATTGATGATTGACGATTGATGATTGATGATTGATGATTTATTATTGATGATTGATGATTGATGATTGATGATTGATGATTGATGGTTGATGATTGATGATTGATGATTGATGATTGATGATTGATGATTGGTGATTGATATTTCATGATTGATGATTGATGATTGACGATTGATGATTGCAGAGTCATAATTTATGATTGATGACTGATTATTGATGATTGATGATTGATGATTGATGATTGATGATTGATGATTGATGATTGATGATTGATGATTGATGAATGATGATTGATGATTGATGATTGATGATTGATGATTGATGATTGATGATTGATGATTGATGATTGATGATTGATTATTGATGATTGATGATTGAGGATTGATGATTGATGATTGATGATTGATGATTGATGATTGATGATTGATGATTGATGATTGATGATTGATGATTGATGATTGATGATTGATGATTGATGATTGATGATTGATGCTTGATGATTGATGATTGATGATTAATGATTGATGGCTGATGATTGATGATTTATGATTTATAGTTGATGATTGATAATTGATGATTGATGATGGATGATTGATGAGTCATAATTTATGATTGGTGGCCGATTATTGATGATTGATGATTGATGATTTATTATTGATGATTGATGAGTCATAATTTATGATTGATGACTGATTACTGATGATACATGATTGATGATTGATGATTGATGATTGACGATTGATGATTGATGATTGATGATTAATGATTAATGATTGATGATTGATGATTGATGATTGATGATTGATGATTGATGATTGATGATTGATGATTGATGATTGATGATTGATGATTGATGATTGATGATTAATGATTGATGATTGATGATTTATTATTGATGATTGATGTGTCATAATTTATGATTGATGACTGATTACTGATGATACATGATTGATGATTGATGATTGATGATTGATGATTGACGATTGATGATTGATGATTGATGATTAATGATTAATGATTGATGATTGATGATTGATGATTGATGATTGATGATTGATGATTGATGATTGATGATTGATGATTGATGATTGATGATTAATGATTGATGATTGATGATTGATGATTGATGATTGATGATTGATGATTGATGATTGACGATTGATGATTGATGATTGATGATTTATTATTGATGATTGATGATTGATGATTGATGATTGATGATTGATGATTGATGATTGATGATTGATGATTGATGATTGATGATTGATGATTAATGATTGATGATTGATGATTTATTATTGATGATTGATGTGTCATAATTTATGATTGATGACTGATTACTGATGATACATGATTGATGATTCATGATTGATGATTGACGATTGATGATTGATGATTGATGATTAATGATTAATGATTGATGATTGATGATTGATGATTGATGATTGATGATTGATGATTGATGATTGATGATTGATGATTGATGATTGATGATTGATGATTGATGATTAATGATTGATGATTGATGATTGATGATTGATGATTGATTATTGATGATTGATGATTGATGATTAATGATTGATGATTGATGATTGGTGATTGATGATTAATGATTGATGATTGATGATTGATTATTGATGATTGATTATTGATGATTGATGATTGATGATTGATGATTGATGATTGATGATTGATGATTGATGATTGATGATTGATGATTGATGCTTGATGATTGATGATTGATGATTAATGATTGATGGCTGATGATTGATGATTTATGATTTATAGTTGATGATTGATAATTGGTGATTGATGATGGATGATTGATGAGTCATAATTTATGATTGATTGCAGATTATTGATGATTGATGATTGATGATTGGGAATTGATGATTGGGGATTGATGATTGATGCTTGATGATTGATGATTGGAGATTGATGATTGATGATTGATGTTTGATTGTTGATGATTGATGATTGATGATTGATGATTGATGATTGATGATTGATTATTGATGATTGATGATTGATGATTAATGATTGATGATTGATGATTGGTGATTGATGATTAATGATTGATGATTGATGATTGATTATTGATGATTGATTATTGATGATTGATGATTGATGATTGATGATTGATGATTGATGATTGATGATTGATGATTGATGATTGATGCTTGATGATTGATGATTGATGATTAATGATTGATGGCTGATGATTGATGATTTATGATTTATAGTTGATGATTGATAATTGGTGATTGATGATGGATGATTGATGAGTCATAATTTATGATTGATTGCAGATTATTGATGATTGATGATTGATGATTTATTATTGATGATTGATGAGTCATAATTTATGATTGATGACTGATTACTGATGATACATGATTGATGATTGATGATTGATGATTGACGATTGATGATTGATGATTGATGATTGATGATTAATGATTAATGATTGATGATTGATGATTGATGATTGATGATTGATGATTGATGATTGATGATTGATGATTGATGATTGATGATTGATGATTGATGATTGATGATTGATGATTGATGATTGATGATTGATGATTAATGATTGATGATTGATGATTGATGATTGATGATTGACGAATGATGATTGATGATTGATGATTTATTATTGATGATTGATGATTGATGATTGATGATTGATTATTGATGATTGATGATTGATGATTGGTGATTGATGTTTGATGATTGATGATTGATGATTGACGATTGATGATTGATGATTGATGATTGATGCTTGATGATTGATGATTGATGACTGATGAGTGATGTTTGATGATTGATGATTGATGATCGATGATCGATGAATGATGATTGATGATTGATGAGTGATGATTTAATATTTGAATTTGATTATTAATAATTGATGATTGATTATTGATGATGGATGATTGAAGAGTCATAGTTTATGATTGATGACTAATTATTGATGATTGATGATTGATGATAGATGATTGATGATTGATATTGATGATTGATGATTGATGATTGATGATTGATAATTGATGATTGATGATTGATGATTGATGATTGATGATTGATTATTGATGATTGATGATTGATGATTGATGATTGATGATTGATGATCGATGATTGATGATTGATGATTGATGATTGATGATTGATGATTGATGATTGATGATTGATGATTGATGATTGATGATTGATGATTGATGGTTGATGATTGATGATTGATGATCGATGATTGATGATTGATGATTGATGATTGATGATTGATGATTGATGATTGATGATTGATGATTGATGATTTAATATTTGAATTTGATTATTAATAATTGATGATTGATTATTGATGATGGATGATTGAAGAGTCATAGTTTATGATTGATGACTAATTATTGATGATTGATGATTGATGATAGATGATTGATGATTGATATTGATGATTGATGATTGATGATTGATGATTGATAATTGATGATTGATGATTGATGATTGATGATTGATGATTGATGATTGATTATTGATGATTGATGATTGATGATTGATGATTGATGATTGATGATCGATGATTGATGATTGATGATTGATGATTGATGATTGATGATTGATGATTGATGGTTGATGATTGATGATTGATGATCGATGATTGATGATTGATGATTGATGATTGATGATTGATGATTGATGATTGATGATTGATGATTGATGATTGATGATTGATGATTGATGATTGATAATTGATAATTGATGATTGATGATTGATGATTGATGATTGGTGATTGATGTTTGATGATTGATGATTAACGATTGATGATTGATGATTGATGGTTAATGCTTGATGATTGATGATTGATGATTGATGATTGATGATTGATGATTGATGAATGATGAGTGATGATTGATGATTGATGATTGATGATTGATGATTGATGATTGATGAATGATGATTTATGATTGATGATTGATTATTGATGATTGATGATTGATGGTTGATGATGGATGATTGATGATTGATGAATGATGCTTGCTGATTGATGATTGATGATTAATGATTGATGGCTGATGATTGATGATTGATGACTTATGATTAATAGTTGATGATTTATAATTGATGATTGGTGATTGGTGATGGATGATTGATGAGTCATAATTTATGATTAATGACTGATTATTGATGATTGATAATTGATGATTGGTGATTGATGATTGATGATTGATTATTGATGGTTGATGATTGATGATTGATGATTGATGATTAATGATCGATGATTGATGATTGATGATTGATGATTGATGATTGATGATTGATGATTGATGATTGATGATTGATGATTGATGATTGATGATTGATGATTGATGATTGATGATGGATGATTGATGATTGATGATTGATGATTGATGATTGATGATTGATGATTGATGATTGATGATTGATGATTGATGATTGATGATTGATGATTGATGAATGATGATTGATGATTGATGATTGATGATTGATGATTGATGATTGATGATTGATGATTGATGATTGAGGATTGATGATTGATGATTGATGATTGATGCTTGATGATTGATGATTGATGATTAATGATTGATGGCTGATGATTGATGATTGATGATTTATGATTGATAATTGATGATTGATGATTGATGATTGATGATTGATGATTGATGATTGATGATTGATGATTTATGATTGATGATTGATGATTGATGATTGATGATTGATGATTGATGATTTATGATTTATAGTTGATGATTGATGATTGATGATGGATGATTGATGAGTAAGAATTTATGATTGATGACTGATTATTGTTGATTGATGATTGGTGATTGATGATTGATAATTGATGATTGATGATTGATGATTGATGATTGATGATTGACGATTGATGATTGATGATTGATGATTTATTATTGATGATTGATGATTGATGATTGATGATTGATGATTGATGATTGATGATTGATGATTGATGATTGATGATTGATGATTGATGATTGATGATTAATGATTGATTATTGATGATTTATTATTGATGATTGATGTGTCATAATTTATGATTGATGACTGATTACTGATGATACATGATTGATGATTGATGATTGATGATTGACGATTGATGATTGATGATTGATGATTAATGATTAATGATTGATGATTGATGATTGATGATTGATGATTGATGATTGATGATTGATGATTGATGATTGATGATTGATGATTGATGATTGATGATTGATGATTGATGATTAATGATTGATGATTGATGATTGATGATTGATGATTGATGATTGACGATTGATGATTGATGATTGATGATTGATGAATGATGAGTGATGATTGATGATTGATGATTGATGATTGATGATTGATGATTGATGATTGATGAATGATGATTTATGATTGATGATTGATTATTGATGATTGATGATTGATGATTGATGGTTGATGATGGATGATTGATGATTGATGAATGATGCTTGCTGATTGATGATTGATGATTAATGATTGATGGCTGATGATTGATGATTGATGATTTATGATTAATAGTTGATGATTGATAATTGATGATTGGTGATTGGTGATGGATGATTGATGAGTCATAATTTATGATTAATGACTGATTATTGATCATTGATGATTGGTGATTGATGATTGATAATTGATTATTGATGATTGATGATTGATGATTGATGATCGATGATTGATGATTGATGATTGATGATTGATGA
Organism: Stratiomys singularior; assembly: GCA_954870665.1. Lineage (NCBI taxonomy): Eukaryota > Metazoa > Arthropoda > Insecta > Diptera > Stratiomyidae > Stratiomys > Stratiomys singularior. The sequence continues at coordinate 39,507 of CATOZT010000196.1, forward strand.
TTGATGATTGATGAATGATGATTGATGATTGATGATTGATGATTGATGATTGATGATTGATGATTGATGATTGATGATTGATGATTGATGATTGATGATTGATGATTGATGATTGATGATTGATGATTGATGATTGATGATTGATGATTGATGATTGATGATTGATGATTGATGATTGATGAATGATGATTGATGATTGATGATTGATGATTGATGATTGATTATTGATTATTGATGATTGATGATTGAGGATTGATGATTGATGATTGATGATTGATGCTTGATGATTGATGATTGATGATTAATGATTGATGGCTGATGATTGATGATTTATGATTTATAGTTGATGATTGATAATTGATGATTGATGATGGATGATTGATGAGTCATAATTTATGATTGATGACTGATTATTGATGATTGATTATTGATTATTGATTATTGATTATTGATGATTGATGATTGATGATTGATGATTGATGATTGATGATTGATGATTGATGATTGATGATTGATGATTGATGATTGATGATTGATGATTGATGATTGATGATTGAAGATTGATGATTGATGATTGATGATTGATGATTGATGATTGATGATTGATGATTGATGATTGATGATTGATGATTGATGATTGATGATTGATGATTGATGATTGATGACTGATGAAGGATGATTGATGACTGATGATTGATGGTTGATGATTGATGATTGATGATCGATTATTGATGATTGATGATTGGTGATTGATAATTGATGATTGATGATTGATGATTGATGATTGATGATTGATGATTGGTAATTGATGTTTGATGATCGATGATTGACGATTGATGATTGATGATTGATGATTGATGATTGGGGATTGATGATTGGGGATTGATGATTGATGCTTGATGATTGATGATTGGAGATTGATGATTGATGATTGATGTTTGATTGTTGATGATTGATGATTGATGATTGATGATTGATGATTGATGATTGATTATTGATGATTGATGATTGATGATTAATGATTGATGATTGATGATTGGTGATTGATGATTAATGATTGATGATTGATGATTGATTATTGATGATTGATGATTGATGATTGATGATTGATGATTGATGATTGATGATTGATGATTGATGATTGATGATTGATGATTGATGATTGATGATTGATGATTGATGATTGATGCTTGATGATTGATGATTGATGATTAATGATTGATGGCTGATGATTGATGATTTATGATTTATAGTTGATGATTGATAATTGGTGATTGATGATGGATGATTGATGAGTCATAATTTATGATTGATGGCTGATTATTGATGATTGATGATTGATGATTTATTATTGATGATTGATGAGTCATAATTTATGATTGATGACTGATTACTGATGATACATGATTGATGATTGATGATTGATGATTGACGATTGATGATTGATGATTGATGATTAATGATTAATGATTGATGATTGATGATTGATGATTGATGATTGATGATTGATGATTGATGATTGATGATTGATGATTGATGATTGATGATTAATGATTGATGATTGATGATTGATGATTGATGATTGATGATTGACGAATGATGATTGATGATTGATGATTTATTATTGATGATTGATGATTGATGATTGATGATTGATTATTGATGATTGATGATTGATGATTGGTGATTGATGTTTGATGATTGATGATTGACGATTGATGATTGATGATTGATGATTGATGCTTGATGATTGATGATTGATGACTGATGAGTGATGTTTGATGATTGATGATTGATGATCGATGATCGATGAATGATGATTGATGATTGATGAGTGATGATTGATGATTGATGATTGATAATTGATGACTGATGATTGATGATTGATGATTGATGATTGATGATTGATGATTGATGATTTAATATTTGTAGTTGATTATTAATAATTGATGATTGATTATTGATGATGGATGATTGAAGAGTCATAGTTTATGATTGGTGACTAATTATTGATGATTGATGATTGATGATAGATGATTGATGATTGATATTGATGATTGATGATTGATGATTGATGATTGATAATTGATGATTGATGATTGATGATTGATGATTGATGATTGATTATTGATGATTGATGATTGATGATTGATGATTGATGATTGATGATCGATGATTGATGATTGATGATTGATGATTGATGATTGATGATTGATGATTGATGATTGATGATTGATGATTGATGGTTGATGATTGATGATTGATGATCGATGATTGATGATTGATGATTGATGATTGATGATTGATGATTGATGATTGATGATTGATGATTGATGATTGATAATTGATAATTGATGATTGATGATTGATGATTGATGATTGATGATTGGTGATTGATGTTTGATGATTGATGATTAACGATTGATGATTGATGATTGATGGTTAATGCTTGATGATTGATGATTGATGATTGATGAATGATGAGTGATGATTGATGATTGATGATTGATGATTGATGATTGATGATTGATGATTGATGATTGATGAATGATGATTTATGATTGATGATTGATTATTGATGATTGATGATTGATGGTTGATGATGGATGATTGATGATTGATGAATGATGCTTGCTGATTGATGATTGATGATTAATGATTGATGGCTGATGATTGATGATTGATGACTTATGATTAATAGTTGATGATTGATAATTGATGATTGGTGATTGGTGATGGATGATTGATGAGTCATAATTTATGATTAATGACTGATTATTGATGATTGATGATTGATGATTGGTGATTGATGATTGATGATTGATTATTGATGGTTGATGATTGATGATTGATGATTGATGATTGATGATCGATGATTGGTGATTGATGATTGATGATTGATGATTGATGATTGATGATTGATGATTGATGATTGATGATTGATGATTGATGATGAATGATTGATGATTGATGATTGATGATTGATGATTGATGATTGATGATTGATGATTGATGATTGATGATTGATGAATGATGATTGATGATTGATGATTGATGATTGATGATTGATGATTGATGATTGATGATTGATGATTGATGATTGAGGATTGATGATTGATGATTGATGATTGATGCTTGATGATTGATGATTGATGATTAATGATTGATGGCTGATGATTGATGATTGATGATTTATGATTGATGATTGATGATTGATGATTGATGATTGATGATTGATGATTGATGATTGATGATTGATGATTGATGATTGATGATTGATGATTTATGATTGATGATTGATGATTGATGATTGATGATTGATGATTGATGATTGATGATTGATGATTTATGATTTATAGTTGATGATTGATGATTGATGATGGATGATTGATGAGTAAGAATTTATGATTGATGACTGATTATTGTTGATTGATGATTGATGACTGAATATTGATGATTGATGGTTGATGGTAGATGATTGATGATTGTTGATTGATGATTGATGATTGACGATTGATGCTTGATGATTGATGATTGATGATTGAGGATTGATGATTGATGATTGATGATTGATGATTGATGATTGATGATTGATGATTGATGATTCTTGATTGATGATTGATGATTGATGATTGATGATTGATGATTGATGATTGATGATTGATGATTGATGATTGATGATTGATGATTGATGATTGATGATTGATGATTGATGATTGATGATTGATGATTATGGATTGATTATTGATGATTGATGATTGATGATTGATGATTGATGATTGATGATTGATGATTGATGATTGATGGTTGATGATTGATGATTGATGATTGATGCTTGATGATTGATGATTGATGATTGATGGTTGATGATTGATGAATGATGATTGATGATTGATGATTGATGATTGATGATTGATGATTGATGATTGATGATTGATGATTGATGATTGATGATTAATGATTGATGGCTGATAATTGATGATGGATGATTGATGATTTATGATTTATAGTTGATGATTGATAATTGATGATTGGAGATGGATGATGGATGATTGATGAGTCATAATTTATGATTGATGACTGATTATTGATGATTGATGGTTGATGGTAGATGATTGATGATTGTTGATTGATGATTGATGATTGATGATTGATGATTGATGATTGATGATTGATGATTGATGCTTGATGATTGATGATTGATGATTGATGATGTGATTGATGATTGATGATTGATGATTGATGATTGATGATTGATGATTGATGATTGATGATTGATGATTGATGATTGATGATTGATGATTGATGATTGATGATTGATGATTGATGATTGATGATTGATGATTGATGATTGATGATTGATGATTGATGATTGATGATTGATGATTGATGATTGATGATTGATGATTGATGATTGATGATTGATGATTGATGATTGATGATTGATGATTGATGATTGATGATTTATGATTTATAGTTGATGATTGATGATTGATGATGGATGATTGATGAGTAAGAATTTATGATTGATGACTGATTATTGTTGATTGGATGATTGATGACTGAATATTGATGATTGATGGTTGATGGTAGATGATTGATGATTGTTGATTGAATGATTGATGATTGACGATTGATGCTTGATGATTGATGATTGATGATTGAGGATTGATGAGTGATGATTGATGATTGATGATTGATGATTGATGATTCATGATTGATGATTGATGATGATGATTGATGATTGATGATTGATGATTGATGATTGATGATTGATGATGATGATTGATGATTGATGATTGATGATTGATGATTGATGATTGATGATTGATGATTGATGATTGATGATTAATGATTGATTATTGATGATTGAGGATTGATGATTGATGATTGATGATTGATGATTGATGATTGATGATTGATGATTGATGATTGATGATTGATGGTTGATGATTGATGATTGATGATTGATGCTTGATGATTGATGATTGATGATTGTTGGTTGATGATTGATGGATTGATGATTGATGATTGATGATTGATGATTGATGATTGATGATTGATGATTGATGATTGATGATTGATGATTGATGATTAATGATTGATGGCTGATGATTGATGATTGATGATTGATGATTTATGATTTATAGTTGATGATTGATAATTGATGATTGGAGATTGATGATGGATGATTGATGAGTCATAATTTATGATTGATGACTGATTATTGATGATTGATGGTTGATGGTAGATGATTGATGATTGTTGATTGATGATTGATGATTGATGATTGATGATTGATGCTTGATGATTGTTGATTGATGATTGATGATTGATGATTGATGATTGATGATTGATGATTGATGATTGATGATTGATGATTGATGATTGATGATTGATGATTGATGATTGATGATTGATGCTTGATGATTGATGATTGATGATTAATGATTGATGGCTGATGATTGATGATTGATGATTGATGATTGATGATTGATGATTGATGATTGATGATTGATGATTGATGATTGATTATTGATGATTGATGATTAATGATTGATTATTGATGATTGATGATTGATGATTGATGATTGATGATTGATGATTGATGATTGATGATTGATGCTTGATGATTGATGATTGATGATTAATGATTGATGGCTGATGATTGATGATTTATGATTTATAGTTGATGATTGATAATTGATGATTGGTGATTGATGAACGATGATTGATGAGTCATAATTTATGATTGATGACTGATTATTGATGATTGATTATTGATGATTGATTATTGATGATTGATGTTTGATGATTGATGATTGATGATTGATGATTGATGATTGATGATTGATGATTGATGATTGATAATTGATGATTGATGATTGATGATTGATGATTGATGGCTGATGATTGATGATTGATGATTGATGATTGATGATTGATGATTGATGATTGATGATTGATGATTGATGATTGATGATTGATGATTGATAATTGATGATTGATGATTGATGATTGATGATTGATGATTGATGATTGATGATTGATGTTTGATGATTGATGATTGATGATTGATGATTGATGATTGATGATTGATGATTGATGATTGATGATTGATGATTGATGATTGATGGTTGATAATTGATGATTGATGATTGATGATTGATGATTGATGATTGATGATTGATGATTGATGATTGATGATTGATGATTGATGATTGATGATTGATGATTGATGATTGATGAATGATGATTGATGATTGATTTTTGATGATTGATGATTGATGATTGATGATTGATGGTTCACGATTGATGATTGATGATCGATGATTGATGATTGATGATTGATGATTGATGATTGATGATTGATAATTGATGATTGATGAATGATGATTGATGATTGATGATTGGTAATCGATGTTTGATGATTGATGATTGACGATTGATGATTGATGATTGATGATTGATGATTGATGATTGATGATTGATGATTGATGATTGATGATTGATGATTGATGATTAATGATTGATGATTGATGTTTGATGATTGATGATTGATGATTGATGATTGATGATTGATGATTGATGATTGATGATTGATGATTGATGATTGATGATTGATGATTGATGATTGATGATTGATGATTGATGATTGATGATTGATGATTGGGGATTGATGATTGGGGATTGATGATTGATGATTGATGCTTGATGATTGATTATTAGTGATTGATGATTGATGATTGATGTTTGATTGTTGATGATTGATGATTGATGATTGATGATTGATGATTGGTTATTGATGATTGATGATTGATGATTGATGATTGATGATTGATGATTGATGATTGATGATTGATGATTGATGATTGATGATTGATGATTGATGATTGATGAATGATGATTGATGATTGATTTTTGATGATTGATGATTGATGATTGATGGTTCACGATTGATGATTGATGATCGATGATTGATGATTGATGATTGATGATTGATGATTGATGATTGATGATTGATGATTGATAATTGATGATTGATGAATGATGATTGATGATTGATGATTGATGATTGATGATTGATGATTGATGATTGATGATTGATGATTGATGATTGATGATTGATGATTGATGATTGATGATTGATGATTGATGATTGATGATTGATGATTGATGGCTGATGATTGATGATTGATGATTGATGATTGATGATTGATGATTGATGATTGATGATTGATAATTGATGATTGATGATTGATGATTGATGATTGATGATTGATGATTGATGATTGATGATTGATGTTTGATGATTGATGATTGATGATTGATGATTGATGATTGATGATTGATGATTGATGATTGATGGTTGATGATTGATGATTGATGATTGATGATTGATGATTGATGATTGATGATTGATGATTGATGATTGATGATTGATGATTGATGATTGATGATTGATGATTGATGATTGATGATTGATGATTGATGATTGATGATTGATGATTGATGATTGATGAATGATGATTGATGATTGATTTTTGATGATTGATGATTGATGATTGATGGTTCACGATTGATGATTGATGATCGATGATTTATGATTGATGATTGATGATTCATGATTGATGATTGATGATTGATAATTGATGATTGATGAATGATGATTGAGGATTGATGATTGGTAATCGATGTTTGATGATTGATGATTGACGATTGATGATTGATGATTGATGATTGATGATTGATGATTGATGATTGATGATTGATGATTGATGATTGATGATTGATGATTGATGATTGATGATTGATGATTGATGATTGATGATTGATGATTGATGTTTGATGATTGATGATTGATGATTGATGATTGATGATTGATGATTGGTGATTGATGATTGATGGTTGATGATTGATGATTGATGATTGATGATTGATGATTGATGATTGATGATTGATGATTGATTATTGATGATTGATGATTGATGATTGATGATTGATGATTGATGATTGATGCTTGATGATTGATTATTAGTGATTGATGATTGATGTTTGATTGTTGATGATTGATGATTGATGATTGATGATTGATGATTGATTATTGATGATTGATGATTGATGATTGATGATTGATGATTGGTGATTGATGATTAATGATTGGAGATTGATGATTGATGATTGATGTTTGATTGTTGATGATTGATGATTGATGATTGATGATTGATGATTGATGATTGATGATTGATGATTGATTATTGATGATTGATGATTGATGATTGATGATTAATGATTGATGATTGATGATTGGTGATTGATGATTAATGATTGATGATTGATGATTGATGATTGATGATTGATGATTGATGATTAAGGATTGATGATTGATGATTGATGATTGATGATTGATGCTTGATGATTGATGATTGATGATTAATGATTGATGGCTGATGATTGATGATTGATGATTTATGATTGATGATTGATGATTGATGATTGATGATTGATGATTGATGATTGATGATTGATGATTGATGATTGATGATTGATGATTGATGATTGATGATTGATGATTGATGATTGATGATTGATGATTGATGATTGATGATTGATGATTGATGATTGATGATTGATGATTGATGATTGATGATTGATGATTGATGATTGATGATTGATGATTGATGATTGATGATTGATGATTGATGATTATGATTTATAGTTGATGATTGATGATTGATGATGGATGATTGATGAGTCAGAATTTATGATTGATGACTGATTATTGTTGATTGATGATTGATGACTGATTATTGATGATTGATGGTTGATGGTAGATGATTGATGATTGTTGATTGATGATTGATGATTGATGATTGACGATTGATGCTTGATGATTGATGATTGATGATTGAGGATTGATGACTGATTATTGTTGATTGATGATTGATGACTGATTATTGATGATTGATGGTTGATGGTAGATGATTGATGATTGTTGATTGATGATTGATGATTGACGATTGATGCTTGATGATTGATGATTGATGATTGATGATTGATGATTGATGATTGATGATTGATGATTGATGGTTGATGATTGATGATTTATGATTGATGCTTGATGATTGATGATTGATGGTTGATGATTGATGATTGATGATTGATGATTGATGATTGATGATTGATGATTGATGATTGATGATTGATGATTGATGATTGATGATTGATGATTGATGATTGATGATTGATGATTGATGATTGATGATTGATGATTGATGATTGATGATTAATGATTGATGGCTGATGATTGATGATTGATGATTTATGATTTATAGTTGATGATTGATAATTGATGATTGGAGATTGATGATGGATGATTGATGAGTCATAATTTATGATTGATGACTGATTATTGATGATTGATGGTTGATGGTAGATGATTGATGATTGTTGATTGATGATTGATGATTGATGATTGATGATTGATGCTTGATGATTGATGATTGATGATTGATGATTGATGATTGATGATTGATGATTGATGGTTCATGATTGATGATTGATGATTGATGATTGATGATTGATGATTAATGATTGATTATTGATGATAAATGATTGATGATTGATGATTGATGATGGATGATTGATGATTGATGATTGATGATTGATGATTGATGATTGATGATTGATGATTGATGATTGATGATTGATGATTGATGATTGATGATTGATGATTGATGATTGATGATTGATGATTGATGATTGATGATTGATGATTGATGATTGATGATTGATGATTGATGATTGATGATTGATGATTGATGATTGATGATTGATGATTGATGATTGATGATTGATGATTGATGATTGATGATTGATGATTGATGATTGATGATTGATGATTGATGCTTGATGATTGATGATTGATGATTAATGATTGATGGCTGATGATTGATGATTTATGATTTATAGTTGATGATTGATAATTGATGATTGGTGATTGATGAAAGATGATTGATGAGTCATAATTTATGATTGATGACTGATTATTGATGATTGATTATTGATGATTGATGATTGATGATTGATGTTTGATTGTTGATGATTGCTGATTGATGATTGATGATTGATGATTGATGATTGATGATTGATGATTGATGATTGATGATTGATTATTGATGATTGATGATTGATGATTGATGATTGATGATTGATGATTGATGATTGATGATTGATGATTGATGATTGATGATTGGTGATTGATGATTAATGATTGATGATTGATGATTGATGATTGATGATTGATGATTGATGATTGATGATTGATGATTGATGATTGATGATTGATGATTAATGATTGACTATTGATGATTGATGATTGATGATTGATGATTGATGATTGATGATTGATGATTGATGGTTGATGATTGATGATTGATGATTGATGCTTGATGATTGATGATTGATGATTGATGGTTGATGATTGATGATTGATGATTGATGATTGATGATTGATGATTGATGATTGATGATTGATGATTGATGATTGATGATTTATGATTGATGATTGATGATTGATGATTTATGATTTATAGTTGATGATTGATAATTGATGATTGGAGATTGATGATGGATGATTGATGAGTCATAATTTATGATTGATGACTGATTATTGATGATTGATGGTTGATGGTAGATGATTGATGATTGTTGATTGATGATTGATGATTGATGTTTGAGTGTTGATGATTGATGATTGATGATTGATGATTGATGATTGATTATTGATGATTGATGATTGATGATTGATGATTGATGATTTGTGATTGATGATTAATTATTGATGATTGATGATTGATGATTGATGATTGAGGATTGATGATTGACGATTGATGATTGATGCTTGATGATTGATGATTGATGATTAATGATTGACGGCTGATGATTGATGATTGATGATTGATAATTGATGATTGATGATTGGTGATTGTTGATTGATGATTGATGTTTGATGATTGATGATTGATGACTGATGATTGATGATTGGTGATTGATGATTGATGATTGATGATTGATTATTGATGATTGATGATTGATGATTGATGATTGATGATTGATGATTGATGATTGATGATTGATGATTGATGATTGATGATTGATGATTGATGATTGATGATTGATGATTGATGATTGATGATTGATGATTGATGATTGATGATTGATGATTGATGATTGATGATTGATGCTTGATGATTGATGATTGATGATTAATGATTGATGGCTGATGATTGATGATTTATGATTTATAGTTGATGATTGATAATTGATGATTGGTGATTGATGAACGATGATTGATGAGTCATAATTTATGATTGATTACTGATTATTGATGATTGATGATTGATGATTGATGTTTGATTGTTGATGATTGCTGATTGATGATTGATGATTGATGATTGATGATTGATGATTGATGATTGATGATTGATGATTGATTATTGATGATTGATGATTGATGATTGATGATTGATGATTGATGATTGATGATTGATGATTGATGATTGATGATTGATGATTGATGATTGATGATTGATGATTGATGATTGATGATTGATGATTGATGATTGATGATTGATGATTGATGATTGATGATTGATGATTGATGATTGATGATTGATGATTGATGATTGATGATTGATGATTGATGATTGATGATTGATGATTGATGCTTGATGATTGATGATTGATGATTAATGATTGATGGCTGATGATTGATGATTTATGATTGATGCTTGATGATTGATGATTGATGATTGATGGTTGATGATTGATGATTGATGATTGATGATTGATGATTGATGATTGATGATTGATGATTGATGATTTATGATTGATGATTGATGATTGATGATTTATGATTTATAGTTGATGATTGATAATTGATGATTGGAGATTGATGATGGATGATTGATGAGTCATAATTTATGATTGATGACTGATTATTGATGATTGATGATTGATGGTTGATGGTAGATGATTGATGATTGTTGATTGATGATTGATGATTGATGTTTGAGTGTTGATGATTGATGATTGATGATTGATGATTGATGATTGATGATTGATGATTGATTATTGATGATTGATGATTGATGATTGATGATTGATGATTTGTGATTGATGATTAATTATTGATGATTGATGATTGATGATTGATGATTGAGGATTGATGATTGACGATTGATGATTGATGCTTGATGATTGATGATTGATGATTAATGATTGACGGCTGATGATTGATGATTGATGATTGATAATTGATGATTGATGATTGATGATTGGTGATTGTTGATTGATGATTGATGTTTGATGATTGATGATTGATGACTGATGATTGATGATTGGTGATTGATGATTGATGATTGATGATTGATGATTGATTATTGATGATTGATGATTGATGATTTATGATTGATGATTGATGATTGATGATTGATGATTGATGATTGATGATTGATGATTGATGATTGATGATTGATGATTGATGATTGATGATTGATGATTGATGATTGATGATTGATGATTGAGGATTGATGATTGACGATTGATGATTGATGCTTGATGATTGATGATTGATGAAAAATGATTGACGGCTGATGATTGATAATTGATGATTGATGATTGATGATTGGTGATTGTTGATTGATGATTGATGTTTGATGATTGATGATTGATGACTGATGATTGATGATTGGTGATTGATGATTGATGATTGATGATTGATGATTGATGATTGATTATTGATGATTGATGATTGATGATTGATGATTGATGATTGATGATTGATGATTGATGATTGATGATTGATGATTGATGATTGATGATTGATGATTGATGATTGATGATTGATGATTGATGATTGATGATTGATGATTGATGATTGATGATTGATGATTGATGATTGATGATTGATGATTGATGATTGATGATTGATGATTGATGATTGATGATTGATGATTGATGATTGATGATTGATGATTGATGATTGATGATTGATGCTTGATGATTGATGATTGATGATTAATGATTGATGGCTGATGATTGATGATTTATGATTTATAGTTGATGATTGATAATTGATGATTGGTGATTGATGAACGATGATTGATGAGTCATAATTTATGATTGATGACTGATTATTGATGATTGATTATTGATGATTGATGATTGATGATTGATGTTTGATTGTTGATGATTGCTGATTGATGATTGATGATTGATGATTGATGATTGATGATTGATGATTGATTATTGATGATTGATGATTGATGATTGATGATTGATGATTGATGATTGATGATTGATGATTGATGATTGGTGATTGATGATTAATGATTGATGATTGATGATTGATGATTGATGATTGATGATTGATGATTGATGATTGATGATTGATGATTAATGATTGACTATTGATGATTGATGATTGATGATTGATGATTGATGATTGATGGTTGATGATTGATGATTGATGATTGATGCTTGATGATTGATGATTGATGATTGATGGTTGATGATTGATGATTGATGATTGATGATTGATGATTGATGATTGATGATTGATGATTGATGATTTATGATTGATGATTGATGATTGATGATTTATGATTTATAGTTGATGATTGATAATTGATGATTGGAGATTGATGATGGATGATTGATGAGTCATAATTTATGATTGATGACTGATTATTGATGATTGATGATTGATGGTTGATGGTAGATGATTGATGATTGTTGATTGATGATTGATGTTTGAGTGTTGATGATTGATGATTGATGATTGATGATTGATGATTGATGATTGATTATTGATGATTGATGATTGATGATTGATGATTGATGATTTGTGATTGATGATTAATTATTGATGATTGATGATTGATGATTGATGATTGAGGATTGATGATTGACGATTGATGATTGATGCTTGATGATTGATGATTGATGATTAATGATTGACGGCTGATGATTGATGATTGATAATTGATGATTGATGATTGATGATTGGTGATTGTTGATTGATGATTGATGTTTGATGATTGATGATTGATGACTGATGAATGATGATTGGTGATTGATGATTGATGATTGATGATTGATGATTGATTATTGATGATTGATGATTGATGATTTATGATTTATGATTGATGATTGATGATTGATGATTGATGATTGATGATTGATGATTGATGATTGATGATTGATGATTGATGATTGATGATTGATGATTGATGATTGATGATTGATGATTGATGATTGATGATTGATGGTTGATGATTGATGATTGATGATTGATGATTGATGATTGATGATTGATCATTGATGATTGATGAGTGATGATTGATGATTGATGATTGATGATTGATGATTGATGATTGATGATTGATGATTGATGATTGATGATTGATGATTGATGATTGATGATGAATTATTGGTGATTGTTTATTCATGATTGATGATTGATGGTTAATGGTTGATATTTCATTATGATGATTGATGATTGATGATTGATGATGGATGATTGATGATTGATGATTGGTGATTGATGATTGATAATTGATGATTGATGATTGATGATTGATAATTGATGATTGATGATTGAAGATTGATGATTGATTATTGATGATTGATGATTGAACATTGACGATTGATGATGATGATTGATGATTGATAATTGGGATTGATGATTGATGGTTGATGATTGATGATTGATGATTGATGATTGATGATTTATGATTGATGATGGATGATTGATGATGATGATTGATGATGGATGATTGATGAGTCATAATTTATGATTGATATTGATGAATGATGATTGATGATTGATGATTGATGATAGATGATTGATGATTGATGATTGATGATTGATGATTGATGATTGATGATTGATGGTTGATGATTGATGATTGATGATTGATGATTGATGATTGATGATTGATGATTGATGATTGATGGTTGATGATTGATGATTGATGATTGATGATTGATGATTGATGATTGATGATTGATGATTGATGATTGATGATTGATGATTGATGATTGATGATTGATGATTGATGATTGATGATTGATGATTGATGATTGATGATTGATGATTGATGATTGATGATTGATGATTGATGATTGATGATTGATGATTGATGATTGATGATTGATGATTGATGATTGATGATTGATGATTGATGATTTATGATTTATGATTAATAGTTGATGATTGATGATTGATGATGAATGATTGATGAGTCAGAATTTATGATTGATGACTGATTATTGATGATTGATGATTGATGATTGATGATTGATGATTGATGATTGGGGATTGATGATTGGGGATTGATGATTGATGGTTGATGCTTGATGATTGATTATTAGTGATTGATGATTGATGATTGATGTTTGATTGTTGATGATTGATGATTGATGATTGATGATTGATGATTGATGATTGGTTATTGATGATTGATGATTGATGATTGATGATTGATGATTGATGATTGATGATTGATGATTGATGATTGATGATTGATGATTGATGATTGATGAATGATGATTGATGATTGATTTTTGATGATTGATGATTGATGATTGATGGTTCACGATTGATGATTGATGATCGATGATTGATGATTGATGATTGATGATTGATGATTGATGATTGATAATTGATGATTGATGAATGATGATTGATGATTGATGATTGATGATTGATGATTGATGATTGATGATTGATGATTGATGATTGATGATTGATGATTGATGGCTGATGATTGATGATTGATGATTGATGATTGATGATTGATGATTGATGATTGATGATTGATGATTGATGATTGATGATTGATGATTGATGATTGATGATTGATGATTGATAATTGATGATTGATGATTGATGATTGATGATTGATGATTGATGATTGATGATTGATGGATGTTTGATGATTGATGATTGATGATTGATGATTGATGATTGATGATTGATGGTTGATGATTGATGATTGATGATTGATGATTGATGATTGATGATTGATGATTGATGATTGATGATTGATGATTGATGATTGATGATTGATGATTGATGATTGATGATTGATGATTGATGATTGATGATTGATGATTGATGATTGATGATTGATGATTGATGAATGATGATTGATGATTGATTTTTGATGATTGATGATTGATGATTGATGATTGATGATTGATGGTTCACGATTGATGATTGATGATCGATGATTGATGATTGATGATTGATGATTCATGATTGATGATTGATGATTGATGATTGATAATTGATGATTGATGAATGATGATTGATGATTGATGATTGGTAATCGATGTTTGATGATTGATGATTGACGATTGATGATTGATGATTGATGATTGATGATTGATGATTGATGATTGATGATTGATGATTGATGATTGATGATTGATGATTGATGATTGATGATTAATGATTGA